>JANIVU010000344.1:0-16936 GCA_030557765.1 Suzukiozyma candida
GACTCTTATAATGTAAGCGTGAATAACTCATCGTAGCGAACCTACAAGTAAAATTGATTTTCAAAATCAATTCCTATTATTTCGAAACATTTCTCTGTTTAATGCTTCCAAAGATTTCGTAATGTTTGTCATAATCTTGTCAATGTTTTTAGTTTCATCTTTTTTCATCTTTTCATTTTTGTAGTATTTCGAAGGGATAAGGGTGTTTGTTTTTATCTTTATGGTATTGCTTTCCCTTATCATGTTGATGTTTTTAAGATGATTTTCTTTAATTCGATCTTTTTTATTTGATTATTATTGAATGTTTTTTTGATTTAAATTTTTATTCTACAATCAACAACCTGCCACTCAAGAGTATTGCTTGAATGGCGTCCGCACATGTGAATTGAACCATTTGGTGAAACTAAATGGTGATTCACATTCTAATGTGCACGGAACCAAGGTTGGTGTTGATGATGGAAAGATCAATTGATCAATGGGCAAAGGTGAAACGTGACTAGTCAATGGGCCCTCTTGGGGTGAGAAATATGCCTTTGCCGTTTGGTAGACCTCAACTCCAGTTGATGATTCTAAAATCAAAGATGGTGTGAAACTCCAAGGTGATTTGTCTAAATCTGAGGCTAAGGTAGATTGAGTAAAACTCCAGCTTGATTTGTCTGAAAGTGGAGCCGACTTAGATGTAGTAAAGCTCCAGCTTGATTCGTCTGAAGTTGGGGTTAACGAATAAGAGGTAAATCTCCGGGTGTATTTGTCGGGAATTGGGGATAATGTAGATTGAGTACAGCTCTTAGTGGTATATGTAGGCTCAATTTCTCCAATTACAGAATCGTTTGAATTTGATTTATGATTCATTTTAGTTTTATTTGATTTATACTTATTGGTCAATTTTTTAAATTTGACTTTAGCTGATTTGGCAAATCTGTAAAACATGCTTGGTTTGTAATGGGGGTCGCTTGGTGTCAAGTAAGTGTAACGATTTGGGATCATGCTTGCTGGTGGAAAATTGTATTTAGGTTTTACTTTTGGACTAATTACCTCCAGATACATTGAATTGGGCAACTTGGCTGGTTTTTGTGGGATTTCTTCTGGGACACGGTTGATATACCTATCCAATTCAGCAGCATATTTGGGGTCTGTGGGATGTAAAAATTTGTGCACATTCATAAAATGATGGTGTTTCGTCATAAAGAAGATAGTATATCAATAATTTAAATCAAATAATCATTTTTAGGTCTTTATATACCCTTATAGCTTCCTAAAACCGATTAGCCTGAACAAAAAAAAATTCTTAGGAAAGCAGAAGTCAGGGGCAATTACCTAGATGTAAAATGATCAGGGTAAATTATATAGGCCAGGAGAGATCAGATCCAATTATGTAAACTAGGAAATTACACCAAAAAAAAATCTCGATTTGATTGGGTGCAAAAAATGGCAATTTTTCTCGATTCATATTTTATTGATAAAATCTTACGCTGATTAAAATTTAAATCAAACTTACAATGATATTAAACTTGAACCAAGAAGATCACAGGATTAGTCAAAACTAAGTCACGATCGTAATGAGAGGTTTTCTTTCTCTAGAATGTTTGGGGTTAAATGTATTTAATAGTCTTATAGCTACCTATGTAATTATGTAAAGATTAAACCTAATATACACCTTGGAGTAAAATTACACTAATTATTTAACATCTCAAAAGAAGTGAGAGAAAATGTTTACTTTATTATTTACCTTATTCGTCTCGACACAACCTGCGATTTGATAGAAGGGCACTTATAAAATACACCAATAAAATACAATTATAGAATATTATGGAGAAATATTCTTGTAAGGGAAGATGCTTCCCGTGGGGGATTGATTAAATTTTTTGTCATCCGAGACAATCATCTAAAATAAGAAAGATACATCGAAATCATATAAACTACGAAGAAAACAAAACCAATAGCGATATAATTGGGTGCAAAAAAATGGACTTCTATTGTTCGATATCTTATTCATATAATCTTAGCCTAATAATTTGTCGACACATTTGATTAAATCTTTTTTCCCTATTCGTCTCGACACAACATGTTATTTGATATGCGTATAAAATACTATGGGGAAATAATTTCTTCCAAGGAAAAGGGCGAGTACTTCCCGTGGGTCGATTAAATTTTTAATGCACCAAATCAAGGATCCCCCATCCAAGGTGTCGGTTCCACCAGTGATTTAAACTGGATCCCCCATATTTCTCAGGCAACGAATAAAAAATATAAAAATAAAAAAAATCAAAGAAAAATTAAAGTTAACCTAGTGGTAAAATTAGAAGTACGAAAAAACGTTCAACTAAAAGTAGAAGTAAAAGTAAAATAAAAAGTTTAATAGTCAAAATAAACATTTAAATAAGAAGTTAAACTAAAAGTAGGTATGAAAATCCTAGTAGTTTTCCTTCTACTCGACAGATAATAGTACCAAGAAAAATCGACAAGCAAAAATAACTAACAAATAACTTGATAACAGGTTGGTGATAAAGCTGAATCAAAAAAAAAATAATAATAATCGATCTAAAAATAATATCTAAGAAAAAATAATTTACTAACAAAGAGTCAGCCTTATGGACACTAGAAATAAATAAAATAACCTTCTTAACTATAATCGTTTAAATGTATAATGTAGTTGACGTAATACAATAATACATACCAACAATACACACCAACAAAGCATACCAACAATATAACCATTACCATATAACAAATATACCACACCGGGTACACTTACCATAAAATATTTGAAAATAAATTTCCCTTAATAATAATCTAATCACGTTGCTAATAAAATAACAACCAAATTAAAGCCTTCGGTATCGGTTCAACATAACCATACTGGTTCCATTACATGTTGTAATAGTGTAACCATCTTGTGGTGCATGGGAGTACATTAAATGTAATATTAATATATCTATTAGTCTATAAATTATCCTAAATGCAAGTGGTGATTATATATAATCAATGCTGGGTATCAATAGAGCTTCAGGGACCATAGGGTCCTTGGTGGCTTAATTGATACTATTTTAGATCAAATTATTGATCAAAGTGTGAATACAGAAAAAGCATTCTTTAGATGCATCCCGATGCATCGTAATGGGTCGATATTAACATTAGCAATCTCATCGTCGAACTAGCGCCATCTTGCATTGCAATGGCTCGATCGGAATAGTTTTACGTGACCCTAGGTGGTTTGAATCCAAGTTTGCTTTTATTTATTGATTTTGTGTCATGCCGGCTGGCTTGATAGATAACGGCAATCGCGGCTTATCTTTATCCACCTTCGAAAATCAGCATGTTTAAACGTTGTATTTTTGTTGTTTCGGTTGTTGCTGTAGCTATTACTAGCTATTGTTGTAGCTATTGCAACTATGGCTTCCTTTTGTTGTAACCATTGCTATATCATAACCACACATGGTTGCTTCGGCTCGGCATTATCTATTAATTCCTGGTTTATTATTACCCCTTGTTTTAACCGTTGATACATTCATTGATGCCAACGGTTCTCCTCTGCATTGTATCTTGAAACGAGCCTGGCCCCAAACCCATTATAGATTGTCTTGATTTTTGGCATGATCAAATTATGCATGGCGTTAAATTTGAAATTATTATTTGGAAAAAAAAGTTTAATTTTAAATTTTTCATTTGCCAGGTAAAATAATTTTCGAGATTTTAACCTTGTGGTACCCATCGGTTGCCCAGCAACCAGTAGATTAAACCGGTAAATCAAATATTGGAAATGGCTAAGAAATTGGACATTGAACGGAATGGGAATGATTTGTATTGTGGAATCGCCACAACATGATATCTTGCCTTGCTTGGCCTTACACCCGGTGCTGCCACGATATCTTGTTTCTAACAAATACCAATAGCCTGTCTCGCCTCGATCAAAAATTGCTCTATTATATCCAGTGCAATCGTTTCTAGTTGAATTTGTTGATCTAGTTTAATCGAGTAGTGTATCTAGTGATCAATCTAGTCCATCAATAATATTACTAGTTATCTAGTTCATAGTAAACTTGGTATAATCTAGTAATCAATAGCATGATTCGCTTCGCTCATGATACTATAAGTCATGGTAATTCGAATAACTCGCATATAACTCGCTTCGCTCGTTATAGCTCGTTAGCTCTTCCTCAACTTCCTCTTAAACCCCTCCATAAAACTCCCTATACTACTCCCCCTCGAGCTATTCCCTATTGAATTATGCCTTGAAAACACCTCTGTCTCATCCAGTTCATACCCGTCGTCCTTAAACACGGGACTAACCACAGGAACTGGACACAATTTACTGTCGCACAACTTCGCCTTCTGCATTTTTATAAACTCCAAATACAAATCTAGGAGTATATCATTATAAATATACTTCTTGAGCTCCAAAATAGCTTGCAAAGGAGGTATATGGTTAACTCTTAAATTAGCTTTCAAACTTGCCGGCAAGTTAATTTCATTAATAGAGTTTGGTACTAAGAATTCTTGGTATATTATTTTCCATTTCCAAATGGTGGGATTAATCATGAAATTATTCAACGCGAGAATAAAAGATAAGTTTTCCAAGCAGTGGATTGTTTGGAGGTATTCAATAAAGTTCAGTTTGGAATAGTAACCATAGTTTAATTCATCTGTTAGTATATCATCTAATGAGGGGATTGTATGTATAGTATTATTATTAGTAGTAGTATTATGATTATTATTATTATGTGAATGATTATGACGGAAAGTCATAATTCCTTTTAAAGTCCTCTACCAATCTATGAAAAAAAACAACTTTATAAGGAAACTGAATGAATTATATAAAAGAAAATTCTGACACAAAGTCAGAGGCAGATTCAACCGCTAGAAAATAAACCGTGGGTCGTGCGCCTGTGGAGTATTACAGGTTATGCATCATGTACGAGTAGCAAAGAAAATAAAAGGAAAATAAAAAAAAAGGAAGTGTCGTAAACTATGACAGAATGTCATAGTATATGACACATTAACAAGAACAATCAACAGACTAACAAAAGAACCATAACCATTCCATACCACAATGATTCGTAAAAAGCTTAATCATTATAGATAGTGTAATCGAGAAATAATTAAAGTTTACCGGTATAAACTTTAACAATTGCAAATCTTATTATACTAGAGAGACTACACATTAAACTTCACTTCTGACGATATGTTTACATGCGATATATCGTTTCTTCTTCGAAGAAAGGTATTGAACTATACTTTATTCCGGAGTTCCCATTAATATTTTTAAATACATCTTTGATCTGTCATTAATGATAAGGTTGCTGATATTTTCTTCTTTTACCGTTTCCCGTAATTCTTGTGCTTTACTACAATTGGTCATTTTTCGACAATAGTTGAAAGATTAGCATGAGGGGAGCAAAGATAAAAATAAATTATAAATAATAGAAACCGTCTGCATCACATGTATCCCCACAAAAACGTCACAAAAAGTATTTAATCATATACACCCCTTTTGTAAGTGTGAGCCCAGTAAGTGTAGTAAATGCTACCATCATTCATTTTAAATATGCGTTAAGCCCTCTTATCGTATATGTTGATATGATATCATATCATATGAAAGATTAGCACTGCCCCACCTAACTTAAACTAAGATCAACAAGACCAACGTTTTCTATTGTGGGTTGTACCATGGTTATTACCTATGGTTATTACCTATGGTTATTTGTTTAACTTGTGTAGTATAGATTATATTATAGGTCATCTTATTTCATATCTTCTCGAAGGTCGGCCCGCTTATCGGGAGATGTCTATGATGCAGTGGCTGGTGGATACTGTACCTGGATTGAACTGTGGCACGAGGGGAAATAAATATAGTATGTTATTATGCGATAATAAAGTATAATTATTTTATTATATTTACTTCCCCTCCAACACAAATTGATCTAATAAAATATAATTTTCAACCCCACACTTGCAGATGCTATTGAAGATAGATAAGCAGTATTAATTTATATGTTTACATTTATAAGAAAATTACATTGAAGTGATCTTTCACCTGGGTCAAGATTCTAATATTGTTTGCCATATGTAAGTTGCATTGTCTTCAACAAGCGAACCTAATTTTACTTTAATTCTTGATTCGTTACCACTCCATATTTAATTCTAGCCTAAGCTTCGATAGTATTGTTTACCATTGACAAAAACCGTTGAACCAATTGTATTTTGATTAGTCTATTTTAATACTGGTAGTGGTGTTTAGGATAAATTGTGAAAGGTTAGTGGATGTTTAATATGGTCTTCGATCATGATGGTATGGAAGATGAGCACAAAATGGTAATCTAATTGTTGTTAAACGGTTATCTATCGTTATTTATACTTCGGTTGGTTTTTATAGTAACCAACTGGGGGGTTTCTTAGTTTAGATTATGTTGTTCTGTAATGTTAGGTATAATTGAAGATTATCCCACCTTTAGTATAGTAGGTTGGATTACAGGGCCTAGGAAGGCACTTTCAATTTTAATCTCTACATTAATTCAAAAACATGGCTTCATTTGTCTATAATCTTTATAAATCTATTTTAGGCTAGGATCAACCTAGCTGGTAATTTTAATCGCACCTTCGCAAGTAGTATAACTAGTTATTCTATTGCATCTATAAGCTCGTTGTATTAATCCTTATATGCTTTCAAAATATCATTCAATTCATCACGTAAAACGATATTTTCAAATTTAAATGATGCAGCCAATTCATCCAATTCATCGAAATCCAATCCTACAAAACAATTGGCATATTCTTGTTGCAAGTAACTGGAAAATAAAATATCACGAGTCACACGCGATAAGTAATCTTTAACCTGCCAGTGATTTGGGTACAATGCCTGGATATCTTCCCGGGAAATATTAGCTTCGAAATGGTCAATCAAATTCTGGTACAATTTAGCATTTTCAGGATCGATATCATTTCCCCATCTGTCCAAACCCAATTTATTCTTCTTTTGCAACCATTTGCCAAACACTTTGAACCATTTCGAATCTGGGGAGACATAGGTTAACCCTTGGAATCCAATATCTTTATATAACCAAATAGACCAACTGATTGGTGATTGGTCGCCTGAAGGATCACCCTTTTTGTAAATGGCCAATTGATCTTTCAAAACATTGTATCTGGCAGTATTAATAGTTTCCCAATCTTTATCGCCTCTAACTTCCGAAGCATACACTGGACCAAATTCACCATTCCATACTGGAACATTGTTCTTGATCATATACTCAATTTTCCGGTTGTATTGCAGTTGCAATTTGTCTTGTTCTTCCTTGGTACCTTTATAAAGGGTCTTTTCCAAGTTGGGGAAACCATACACGGTATAATCATGGATAGCATATACAGCATTATCGATAAAAGTACCGCTAGGAAATTGACGGAAATCCATGGCATAGGTGTTACCATCGAGGAACAAAATATGGTTTGGATCGACCAGTCTAATTGTTTTATCTAAACGGTAATAGTAGTTGACCAATTTCGAATGATCGGCCGAAGCTGGTTCATTTAATGGATTGTAACCGGCAACCCATTCGTTGTCTTTATAATAGGCACCAATATGTTTCCATAAATTGTCAATAACATCTTGAAAGATTTTGAAATCCCAGAATAACGCTTTATGGATTCCTGAATCAGAATGCCAATCTTGATTTTGACCACCAGGGACGGCGTGTAAGTCTAAGATTGTATAAATGTTATATTTGGCACAAATGTTGATGATTACATCCAATCTTTCAAAACCTTTTTGGTTGATTTTGAACATATCGCCTTCATCGTCTAAGAAATGACGATAATTGAATGGAATACGCAAACAGTTGAATCCCAATTCAGAATAAAATTTAGCGTCGGCTTCGGTGAAGAAATATTCATAGAACTTATCAAAGAAGAAATTGAATTTTTCTTCTCCAATAGTCTTTTTGAGTACATTCTTATGTTCAGTTTCATGGCCAGGATACCCAGTGATGAAATTTTCCATATTCAAATGGCCCCCAATAGCAGTACCAGTCAAGATGACTGGTTCTCTTCCGTTTAAGATTTTAGTACCTTCAGCTTTAAGAAACATGGTAGTAATTGTAATTGTATTAATAATTCTGATTAAACATGGTTAACCTTGTGTGTTTATATAGTAATCTGATCCCCCAACCTTCTCCACTACGGAAGGATGTCCTAATTGGGACGATTGCTGGGGAAGTCGTGGATTGGCCGAGTAAGAGGGACGATGGACTGCTTCACCTTCCAATTTTATATGAGGAGATGGTAGCGCAAGAAACGTTTCATACCTTAAAACCAACAAGGGACAAATCTCGGGGGTTTTATCAATTATCATTTGTAATCAATATCTCCCTAGGTTAGACCTGCTTGGGTAATTCATTGCAATTGAAACATTTTACACAATTAATATTTCGGTTTATCGTAATAATTCACAATTTCAAAGAAAATAAAACCCAATTCTCTACGGTAACCAATTTTTTATCAAAGTAGGAAAATAGATTGAATACTATATACTAAATCCAGAAACCAGAAACTAAAACACTAATAATTATCCAGTGAGTTCAGTTTACAATAAATCTACTTCCTTCACTAAAATGATCGAAACAAGGTGGTTTGATGCCGCTTTAAGCAGATTTGAAAATTGCCCCTCGATTTCAAGATACCCCTCTCAAAGTAGTAGTTTCCGAAACGTGTTGCTTGATGTTCTTATCTACCGACGAATGGGAATAATGTGATATATTGTAGATGTAACATCCTAACCGTTTATCCCTTTTGTAGCAAGTGGCTTGAAATTACGTCATAATCCATTTTCCATTTCTCCATAAAATATACCCTATCTGATTTTTCAATTTCAAGGGTTTTTCACATTGATTGTCGATTTTTTTTCCTTTTTCATTGTTATTCATCATGATTGAATTTGGTTATACTAGAAATGCTGAAGAAGTTGCTCCCATTTATGAAGTCAGTAGTTTGGAATGGAGTAGTTCCATGGAACCTCAACAATACGTCGATTTAGAAGTTTCTCGGTTTAAATTGTACCAGGAGTATGGAGCTGAACCGGTAGCTTTTTACTTGAAAGATCTGGAAACAGGAGTTTACGTTGCTCTGACAGTCGTAGTTTCTTTGAAAGGGTGGTACAAAGAACCCGACTCGATCGGAGCTAATGATGTCACTTTTTTATTAGTGGCATATGTGTTTACTAGAAAAGAGTATAGAAATCAAGGTTTAGCGGATAAGTTGATTAACCAAGCTATCCAGTTTGTTGAGCTGGAAAAATTGGAGGCGTATAAGAAGAAATACCCCCAGAAATCAGACTTATCCGAGAAACTTACTCGGAAATACATTTGGTATTTATATTCAGGAGTCAGTGAGTACTATTCACGATTAGGGTTTAAAAGCCATAATGTTGATTTCTTCAAAATCCCATCTAACATCATTTCCGACGAATCGAAATCGGAAATTGATGAATTAATTGCGGGTGAGTATCCAAATAAATCAATCAGATTGTTAAAAACATCGTCACAGGATGACCAATCGTTGATCAAACATATTTTACAAAACAAAGAGCTCCAAATGATTACCCAAATCACATTCAATAGTCAACCCACCGATCTGAACTCGGTTCCCTACAATATTCCCAAATGCGCTATCAAACATGACTACAATTTCTGGAAAATCATGAATACGATTGAAAAGGGGTTTTTTGCTACATCGAAGCAACAGGAAATATCAGATGCCGCCGATATCTCGGGGGCGATATTCACCAATAAATCCCAGAATAAATCGTACTACTGTCTTTGGACAACTTTAATGTATGGTGCCAACTTCATTGTGGGTATGGGCGAGATCCAAATCGACCAGACACAGATTAGAAAAACTTCCTTTACCAGTTTGAGTGAGTTGGAAGGGTATAATTTGTCCGATGTCGAATTGCTCTTGAAAACGGCCACTTACATGACCCTGAAAAGGCACACCAACGATCCTCCTATATACGTCACAGCTGCAGATTTACCCTGCGAGATCCCCCCTGAATTGTTGAAGGACTACTTAATGAGTTTTGACCAGCTAGAAATAGTCACCAGTGATAAGTTGAAAGTTTTACCAATGATCAGGAAATTTGGCTCAGACTCTCCTGATTTCGAACTCGACTGGACCTCGGTGGGAATGTACTCCTGGAATTGATGGAATGAAGAAATGATCAAAAATTACCACTCTGAAAACATACAAACCGATGGAGCTATATGTGTCTAAAAACCAAGCTAGTTGAGTGAAATATGTCAAAAAAATTATTTTTAAAAACTGAAATAGGTTTCAAATATACTGAAACTAACTAAATCACTGTCTTTGTTATACATTTACTACTTCATTCTCTTGTAATCTCGTATTTTATCATCTTGTATTAAAAATCTGCAACTTTTTTTCTTAAGCAGCGCAATAAATAAAAAAAATAAAAATAAATAGAGCCATCCCATTTCAATATTGCAACCTTTTCGGATTAAAAGCATAACAGCTCAAACTAGGTGGAAGAGGTGGAAAATATGAGTAGCGATATGCCACAGTCATCGTTGGACAATTTGGCTAGAATAGCTAACATGTCTCAGGAATTACAATCATTAAATCAACAAATCAGAGTTAAACAAGAACTGCCATATTCGAATTCAAAGGATAACTCAGCTATGAATTCTCCTAATGGCCAACCTGATGCTTCCATAGCTTCCAAGAACGCAAAGGCGAAGAGAATGGCTTGTGTCGAATGTAGACAACAAAAGTCTAAATGCGATGCCCACGAAAAGCACCCAGACCCATGTACAAGATGTGCCAAAAAGAGATTGAAATGTGACTTAAAGTCTGATTATAAGAGAACTTATAAAAGAGCTAGGATAGCAGAGATCGAAAAAGAGTTTTCAGAATTAAAAAAGACATTATCAGCAAGCCAACCGGAAATGCAGGCTATTAATCAAGGACTAATTGGTGCTACTTCACAAGAGGTACCTAATCGACTTTATCAAGATCAATACGTACCAACCTATTCACAGCCTCCAGTGCAACCACAATACCGTCAGCCGCCACAACTACCGCAGCCTACTCTAAGATCAACATCTCCGTTTGAACTTCTTACTGATGTCACTACAATTCCAAATACACCTTCTATATATAGACCTCTAGACGGTCCAACGGCTTTTAATAAAACTTCTGGACCCGAGAAGGAACCTAAAGTTGCTGTACCCGACTATGCTTTAAACTGCGACGACAAACATCTAGATTCAATCACTATTACCAGTGAAAACATCCGGGAATTGTACTTGGAGTTTGTCGAGAGGTACCATCCCATATTACCCGTGGTAGATGTTATCAAAGGTCCCGAAAGGATCTATAAACTATGCCCGGCATTGTTCTGGGTCATTATGTTTGTTTCGTTAAGAAGATGGCAGGGTGATCCTCAGAAAACTTTATTAATCCAATTATCACCTTTAGTTAAAGGAATCCTTGCCGAAATTGTCATTTCGCCAATCACCCGCTATAATCCCACTGAAGAGGATGAACCTATACTAAACGGACTAAACGTTTATGCCGTTCAAGCATTCTTGTTGTACTCGTTCTGGCCGCCAATCACGTCTTCGTTACGTGCCGATTCAGCATACAGTACAGTGGGAAACGCCTTCTACCAAGCTATTCGTATTGGTATACATTCTCCAGGTCCGTTATTCGTCAGTGACACAAACAAGAAAACACCACAGCAAATATCAATGGCCCATGAGAATGCCAAAACCTGGATTGTCTGTAATATCGCCTCGCAAACCATTGCAACCTCGTTCGGGTTCCCGGCATTTGTCCAATTCGATTCTTCAATTTGGACGTTATTTGGTCCCGGATCGTCATTACAAGTGCCCAAATCGATAAAATTCATGATGGAAATCGCCTATTTCGAAGACCAAGTTGCAAAAACGCTAAATTCCAATCCGTTGGATAGTTATGGATTAGTTGCAGCCACGGAAAGATTGCCGTTGTTAAAATTATTGACACGAAGGTTGGACGAGTTAGAGATCCGAATGGCACATGAACTATCGAGTGAAGACGGAATTAGGAAATTTCTATTACTATCATCGCGGGTACATTTATTGACGTACTATTTTATGGATACAAGTTTGATTGCCCAGTTTGAACTTCAGCGAGGGTTGGTTCAATTGTACAATGCTGCTATCGCATTAGTAAGCCATACAGATACGTTTCAGATGTTGGACAAAAATTTTGTTCGTTATTTGCCCGGGGTATACATTCTTGATATTTGGCAAGCGGCGTGTATTATTGGAAAATTGATTCATTCAGACCTTAAGAGGGTGATTGACATTGGGTCGGGAAAACTAATGTACCAAACGGCGATTTCGTTGGCGGCAAAAGCGTCTATTTTGAAACATGATGTTGCCCATCGAGCAAGTGGTATAATGAGAAATATGTGGCAATTGTTCAGAACATTAGATGAGAAGAAGATGAGCACGTTGACCATCAGTATTCGTGGTCGTCTATCGGCATCGGTATTTTTCGATTGTATGTACCTTTTGCGAGATCAAGTTGGGATGATAAAATTAAACAGTCGAAATGATGCCAAAGCAACAGAAGATGCTGATGAAAACGAAGAAGAAGAAGGTTCATACGATGAAGAAGAGTATGGATATAATAACGATGATGCTATTTTATCTGATTCAGAAGTTGGTGGACGAGAAATCAGCCAGAAATCCACTCCTGGTAGTACTACATCATCAGGAAGAAAAAGAAGATCATTGTCCACTACAAGTAACGCAGAGTCAAAAGCCAGAAAAATTATACGAACGATCCCATTGGATCCACAACCTATTGCCGTGGGCAAAACCAGTAATATATTCAAGATTGTACATGCTTCCAATGAGTCATCTCCTAACATCATGGGTGGAAGTGCAGCATCGCTGCAATCACCCGAAAATGCAAGACTTCCACAAAGACAATCAAGGTCAAATATGGGACCACCAGCTGATTATAGGTCGCCCAATTACAACAAACAATATAATAATAGCCAGTTGAATTTTGACAACAGTCTCAACAATAATAATAATAACAATAATAATAACAATAACAATAACAACCAACAAAAGTACAACCAAAACTACAACAACCCCAACACAAGCACTACACCCCAGTTTGTTCCTTTCAATGATTCACCATTACATGCGAGTCTAGAAACCATAGATTTCGAGGTAAATGGAGACTTACTTTGGAAGGATGTGGATACAGTGATGAATGACTTTGGGTTTAACATTTAATATAGTAAATAGTCAATACTACCTTGTAAATTATCACTTTAAAGAGTTTATATCTTGTAATCACGTGATCGTCAAAAGGTCGTGTTTTACCAATTTAAAAATGAAAAATTCTTTACTGTAGAAGCAGCCATTGTAAAGGAAGTGTTAAATAGAGGTTAGATATAGATCAAACATGTCTTACGATGATATAGAGAACGCTACACCCGATATTGTCATTGGTAGTACCATAGAAGACGGATCGGAAGATATTTACGAACACGATGTTGAAAGTGATAACGAAGATAAAGATGGAAAGGCTCTTGATTTGGGTGCTGAAAAGAAATCGGTCTCATTTGCTGGATTAGAAGAAGAAGTCGACGAAGAAGCTTTAAGACGTGAATTCGAAGAAGGTGGTGGTTTACCAGAACAACCAGAAAATCCAAATTTCGATGAATTAACTCCATTATCTGCTGATATTATCAACAGACAAGCCACAATCAATATTGGTACTATTGGTCATGTTGCCCACGGTAAATCTACAGTTGTTAGAGCTATTTCCGGTGTGCAAACCGTTAGATTCAAGGATGAATTGGAAAGAAATATTACTATTAAATTAGGTTATGCTAATGCCAAAATTTACAAGTGTGATGACCCTACCTGTCCAGAACCAGATTGTTACAGATCTTTCAAATCAGACAAGGAAATCAGACCTAAGTGTCAAAGAGAAGGTTGTGAAGGTAGATACAAATTAGTCAGACATGTGTCATTCGTCGATTGTCCAGGGCATGATATTCTTATGAGTACCATGTTGTCAGGGGCAGCCGTTATGGATGCCGCCTTATTGTTAATTGCCGGTAATGAATCATGTCCTCAACCACAAACTTCGGAACATTTGGCTGCTATCGAAATCATGAAGTTGAAACATGTTATCATTTTACAAAATAAAGTTGATTTAATGAGAGAAGAATCTGCCTTGGAACATCAAAAATCGATTTTACAATTCATCAAGGGGACCATCGCCGATAGTGCCCCAATTGTCCCAATCTCGGCTCAATTGAAATATAACATTGATGCCGTTAACCAATTCATCTGTAATTACATTCCTGTCCCAGTAAGGGATTTCACAGCCTCGCCAAGATTGATTGTTATTAGATCTTTCGATGTCAATAAACCAGGTGCTGAAATTGACGACTTGAAAGGGGGTGTTGCCGGTGGTTCCATCTTGAATGGTGTTTTCAAAATTGGCGACAAGATTGAAATCAGACCCGGTATCGTCACCAAAGACGATAATGGTAAAATACAATGTAAACCAATTTTCTCGCATGTTGTTTCCCTTTTTGCTGAACATAATGACTTGAAATTCGCCGTTCCAGGTGGTTTGATCGGTGTGGGTACCAAAGTTGATCCTACTCTTTGTAGAGCCGATAGATTGGTCGGTCAAGTCGTGGGTGCTAAAGGTAACTTACCTTCCATTTACACAGATATAGAAATCAATTACTTCTTATTGAGAAGATTATTGGGGGTTAAAACTGATGGTCAAAATAAAGGTGCTAAAGTCCGTAAATTAGAAGGTGGTGAAGTTTTGATGGTTAATATCGGTTCAACTGCTACCGGTGCCAGAGTTGTTGCCGTCAAGGCTGATATGGCCCGTTTACAATTGACTTCTCCAGCATGTACTGAAGTAAACGAAAAGATTGCGTTATCTAGACGTATTGATAAACATTGGCGTTTAATTGGTTGGGCTACTATTAAGAAAGGTACTACTATAGAACCTGTTGCATAATCTCATTCTTACACTTCACTCGGTATACCTTTACATTTGTATTTATAGCTAGGAAACTTCTATGTAATTATTATTAGACGTTTAATTCAAAATATTATAACTTGTAGGATTGGAATTTTCAATATCTTTGATTTTTAGACTCACCAGTTTACATAATTCACTATCCAAGAATTTTGGAAATGAATCAATTTCCATCATCCTGAAAATTTGTTTCTTTATCTCTTCAAAAGTTACAGTGATGTTTGTCAAAGTAGTCAACGAAGTCGATACTTCCTTCTCTTGCCTCGATAATGTTTTCGAAGCGACTAAATTGACAAATTTGGATGCTTCAGTTGGTTCAGGTTCAACAGAATTGCAATCATCGTGTTCTAAAATGCCAACTGATTGCTGTCCTGAATCAATAGTACTAACGTCGGAGTCTGTAACTTGCAGGTGCAAACTACTTGCAGTGCTTGCTTGATCATTCTCACTAAATCTTCTTTTAATCGGGGTCCTTAAATAAGTCGACACAGAACAAGAATTTGGAATTGAGCTGGGAGCCGTAAGCATATTGGTTATATTATTTTTCAATTGATAATCAATATTTAAAGCAAATGGTGATTCTGAACTCAAATATGTCAAAAAGATATTGTAAGCGATAGAGATGCACTCACTTGACAACGATGCAACATGTTCATTGTTATTAGTATCGATTGATATGCTATCTAACAACTTCCCCAAAATGGAAACCTTGGTTTCATATTGTTTCAATTTCATGTATGCATCCAAGTTTTCTACACAAAATTCAGCTTCTAAATGTTGGCGGAACAAGTATCTAAGCCCCGGGTCCTTTAAAGTGTCTGCAAGTGTAATGGAATCTTGGTTGGTGGTTTCTTGGTCGGCTTCAATGTTTGATTTATCAATTAGAAACTTGATATCATCACCAATTTCCGCCTTTAGTCTGTTGAATAGTTTATTAGTGACCGGGTTGTCCTTTTTAGGATTATTATATTTAGCCCAAAGTGACATCTTCTTACCCAATTTACTGATTGTGTAGTAATAATGTTCATGATTGGAAAATTTATCAAAGTTGGATTTAGAGGGGGGGAATGGGACTGGATCAAGCAACTTTGCTTTCAAGAACAAGTTACCAATTTGGATGGCTTGTGCAACAGTGAATACATCTGTACAGTCACATAACCATTGGCAAATAGTTTTTCCTGATAAACAGTTTTTTACAACCATCTTCTTACTCCCCAACATAAATTCATACAGCTTATGAAATCTAACTCCCGTGTTCGAGGAAAAGTATTGCATGTGTGAATCCAGGTCTGGATTAGTGAAATATCGGTGATGATAAGGACTTGTTGAAGATTGATGATCGGGGGTTTGCTGATCGCTGGGAGAACTTCGATCTGATAATCCCGAAAATGGAGAGGCACCTGGTGTTGAATTGAAAGCGCAAAAGTCATCATCAGACGGAATGTTTTCATTGAGGTTGCTCGATATTACATCGGGGTCATTGTAGCTATTCCAAATATTAGGAGCCTGGCCCAACATTTTTTGAAACAAAACATGAATGAAGTAGCCGGAATATACGATATTATCTGTCGTGGTATCTCTATCCAATCTGATCAAATCCATGGAGTTATAGTTGGTAAATAAAATACCAGGGAAACTGTCAGTTTTCATGCCAATAGTTTTGCAAAATTTCTGGACAATAGCCAAACCTTTGGCGGTTGGTTGCAACGGTACCTGCTCTTCCAAACGATTCAAAGTTCTATCGCTGGGACAATGCAATAATTTGGCATCAAAAAACCTCTGAATTATCAATTTAGCTAACGAAGGATTGAATTTGTATGATATAGTCGTAGTCGTGCTGGATAAGAGT
>JANIVU010000345.1:0-16988 GCA_030557765.1 Suzukiozyma candida
GAAATCTGACCAATACGATTTTAACTGAAAACTCAACAATTAGGAACAATAGGGGGAAGCAGCAATGTGGTGATTGCATAGTCGCTATATCCTAATTTATCTATTATTTTCTAGTAACATATGCCTTAGTCTAGATTCTTCTTTCACATAATATCATGTCATACGTTCTCACATCCTCCAATTTGTCAATAAAAATTGCATCGTTTACCCCTCTGAGCATAATTAGACATCGACACTTGCTATACATGCGCATTTTCATTGTAACGTTACCATTTTATCTTTTCTTCCCGGAATATTCAACTGGAGTTTGAAAAACGTGGAGTTTAGTTGAAATTGATAAGTTTTAAGTTCGGATGCTCCGGTGGATTGTAGAGGTGTCACTCTTTTATTATTGGATCTTGCCTTCTCTCAATTACCAATGTATCTGCTCTCAATGAAGAATGTATCTATTTGTGACAACAAATGAGCTGAATTTTGTTACCAACCGATATCGGAGTGAATTATTCCGCCTTTCTGTGTCATTCCATGATATTTTTTAACCGGACAATGTGTCTAAGTTCACTTGAATTTAGACATCTTTCCCCAGAATTTTTATTTTTGAAATCTGACCAATACGATTTTAACTGAAAACTCAACAATTAGGAACAATAGGGGAAGCAGCAATGCGGAGGAATGCAATGTCGCTATTTTGCATAATTGCGATAAACATCCCACGGTGGCATCATTTTATTCTAATGTTCACTTATTTGAGATTGAATTTTTCAGTTCAATTCCACCTAGGGATCTACATGAAGTTGAAGAGGCCAAATAAATCTAAAGAGGTTTCTCGGCACCATTTCTTTGAATTTAAACATCCACCTCGTGCTCTCTCTCTCGCATAATATCATGTCATACATTCTCGTATCCTCCAATTGGTCGGTATAAATTGCTCTGTAGACACATCTGAGTGTAATTATACATTGGCGCTTATTATACATTGTAACGTTGCACTGAAAATGAGTACAACGTTACCATTTTATCTTGTTTTTAGCTGAAATTTTCACCTGGATTTTGGAAAAAACCCCCACATTCCATCGTTCGGGAAGTCTTCATGTATGATTTCTTAATATTTAAGGTATACTCAAGGCACAAAAAGTCTTGGCTCTGGTGGGGGGATAAAGGAGAAATGAAAATTATAGAACTGCTGAAATTGTTGAGAGTATTGTAAAGGGGTAGAAAATGGTATAAATATCAAGACATTCCACCAAGAATTGAATTGTTTTAATTAAATCAAATATGTTGTTTAGATCTGCAGTTATTACCTCTTTAGCAGTTGCCGCTGTTAATGCTTTAGAAAATGGGTTAAATGATGCTCCACAAATGGGGTGGAACTCTTGGAACAAGTTTGGTTGTGATATTAACGAAACCATTATTGTTGAAACTGCTCAAAAAATTAAAGATTTAGGGTTGTTGGAGCACGGGTACCAATACATCGTCATGGATGATTGCTATGCTTTGAAAGAAAGAGGAGAAGATGGGAAAATCACCGCCGACCCAGCAAAATTCCCTAATGGTATCAAACATTTAAGTGATAGGATCCATGATATGGGATTCAAGTTTGGAATGTATTCGAGTGCTGGTAGATACACTTGTGCTGGTTACCCAGGTTCGTTGGATCACGAAGAAATTGATGCAGATACATTTGCCAACGATTTTGGTATTGATTACTTGAAATACGATAATTGTTATAATGAAGGTAGAAGTGGAACCCCTCAAATCAGTTATCTTAGATACAAAGCTATGGGTGATGCTTTGAATAAAACCGGTAGACCCATATTTTATTCTCTTTGTCAATGGGGAGAAGATCAAGTTTGGAATTGGGGAGGTCAAGTTGCTAATTCTTGGAGAACTACTGGGGACATTTATGATAATTTTGATCGTTATGATGATAGGTGCCCTTGCGAAAGTTTCTATTGTGAAGGTTTACAAGGGAATCACTGTTCTATGAATAACATTATTGAAAAAACTGTCCCCTTGGGTCAAAAGGCTAATAGAATTAGTGGCTGGAATGATATGGATAGTTTAGAAGTTGGCAATGGAGGAATGACTTATGATGAATATGTTTCTCATTTTACTATTTGGGCGATCTTGAAAAGTCCGTTGGTCTTAGGAAATGATGTTGCAAATATGAGCAATGATAGAGATATTATTGCTATTAACCAAGATAAAAATAACTCCCCTGCTGATAGAGTCTGGAAAATTGACGGAGTTTCTTTATTTACTCAATCTGTTTCAGATGGTTCGCAAATCGTTACTCTCTACAATGCTGGTAAAAAAGATATTAATTGGAAACTTACATTTGATGATATTTGGTATGATGATAAAGAACTCGCTGCACTTACATATTATTCTCGTGAATTATGGACAAATGAAACTGCCACTGTTTCAAAGTCATTTAAAGCTAGTGTCAAATCTCATGGTGTTAAGATTTGGAAACTTACCCCTAAAAGAACAAGCCAGACTGGAATAAACCAGACTGGAAGCAGCTACACCCTGAATTATCATTATTTCGGTATTCAATTAAAGCTTATTTACAACAAGTATGTTAAAATTAGAAATCATGTAATGTCTGTTGTCCCAAAGTTTTGAAATATAAAGTGCAAAATTAAAAAAGAGAGGTTATGGTACTCCAGGTGAGCGTCTTGATTTAAAAGCATATTCTAAGAAATCTGAAGCCTTCAAAATAATCTTGCTTTAGAAACCTTCTTGGGGAGAGTTTACCACATTTTCGAGAAATATCGCTTAGCTAAGTCTAATTTTAAATTAAATTTTATAGGATGTATATATATATTTGCCTAAACTGAAAATTTATCTAGAGGTTATTTATGATGTTTATGTACAAGATTTCATTTTTGTTTGATTTTACTCCATTCAAGCCATGGTTGCTTTCAATTCCACAGCCGCTGGTACTGCCGCCAACTCCCCATCGGTATAACTTGCTCTAAAGAACGAATAATGCAACACGACATCATCGATATGTCTCATTTGCGGGTCTTTAGCGAATTCTGGATCGATAAAGAAAAACACCGGCATTTCAACTTCTTCACCTGCAGCCAATCTTTGTTCCTCAAAGCAGAAACATTGGATTTTATTAAAGTATGGTGCAACATTATCTGGAGAGACTGAATAAGTAGCCATACCAATGATATCTTCCTTACCCATATTTTTAGCTTTGTAAAAAGCCAAAGCTGTCTCTCCGGGTACTACATACACTTCTCTTTGTAATGGAGTAAATTTCCAAGGTAATACCCCAGAAGATTGACAAGTGAACTGGATTCTGATTCTCTTATTTGTATCCACTGGAATCAACTTATCTGGAGTAAACATACGAGAGTCTGTAATGGGGATACCACCCCAACCGGTTCTTTTACAGACAGCTCTATAAATAGGAACTGCAGCAAAACTTAATGCAAGGAAAGTAATAGCAAATGCAGATGCATAGTACGTAGCAGTTTTATTCTTATGTTTTTGGTTTCTAGCTATTTGTAAATTCAATAAATCCAACTTGGCTCTATCTTGATTTAATGGAGAATTGGCTCTTGTAGGAATTTTTTGTTTTAAATGTTTACTCAAATGAAACTGTTTGAAACTCTGTTTGAAAATATTCAATGGCGGTTGTAACATCGTCCTTATCCTTACTATACCCAACATATTCTCCTTTTTTTGTTAAAGAATTGAAAATTGAAGATTTCCTATTTGAATTTTCACTGCGAGGGAAATCTTCAATTCTTCACAAGGGGTTTGAAAAGAATGATAAAAATGATTTCAAGAGTTGGAGGACTTAGAAGACTCTCTACCAAGTTTCCTGAACAGGCAATGCAACAACAGAAACCTCAGTTAAATCAATTTAAATTTCCATTCTATAATACTTTTCTTATTGCTTCATCAGCTTATATCTTCTTAAACACTATATGGTACAAATTAGAACACGATGAAAGAGAGAAAGAGTTGACTATCAAGTCAAAACAGATAGAAGATGAGATTCAACAGTTGGTAGACTCCAAAAAAGTCGAGTTTCAAGAAATTGTTCAACAAGAAAAGAAATCTTGGTGGAAGGTTTGGTAGAGATTACAGAAGGTACAGTTCGCTACAGGTAGGTAAATGCTCGACTCCATTTGTATATAGTTATTAATTAGGTGAGTCAAAAGAATTATTCTTCTTGGTGAATCTGCTACTGAATTTAGCAAATCTTGCAGCAGTGCTATTGGTAGATGGCAGATCTATACTTGCAGTGGAGGTGTTCAAATCTTCAAGAAAAGAATCGTCTTCATCCCCAGTTGTCATTTTAGATATAAGTTTCATACCATCTTCATATTTCACACTATCGAAATACCTCATTCTATAGCCACTATTATTGGTGAACTCCAGATAATTTTCAGATAATAATAAATTGATACATTGTCTTAATTCAGTGAATGTAGATTCCAACGCGTTCGTACTCGTTTCCCCAGGATTTTGATTCGTCAAATATAATGCTTTCATTGATTCTTCAATATACTGAACATCCAAATCGAAATTCACAATCCCAGTTCGATTATATCTTTCAGCCTCTTTCAACATGTCAAGGAAGTTTTCCGATACCCGATCAAATGTTCTGAACAACCCCAAGGTTTTTATGGCCAATGGAAGGTTTGAGAAAATCTTGGTGAATAAGTTATCTAGATATAAGGCAAAATCTTTAATGTTGTAATCGGCCTCATCATGCTTATCTGTGGTCAACCATAACTCTTCATAATCAACGAGATCCATCAACTCGGTAATCTTTAAATCCACCATGTTGAAGATTTCTTCTTCGGAGAATTTTCTCAATTCACTGAAATGCCTTACTGCTTTCAAAGCATAAACATCATTAGCATCGATATTATTAATACCAATCCCAGTGTGATCCCGCAATTTCCGGTTGATCAATTTCCCAATCTCATAAACACTATACAAATAATATTCAAGATTGGTATAACTTTGCGTCACCACTTCTTTGGTAGGATTATTGGATATGAATTCTCGTATATCAAGACTTATACCAACACCAGGCTGGTCGCCCAATACCTTCTCCACTATTTCATTGACCAAAATATTCTTAATTTCATTTAATTCATAACTATAATGTTGGCCAATAAATTGTAACACATCTTCAATTAAGGATCGTATACCTAGACAGAAATGAACATAGTCTTCACTAAAGGGGAATGTGACGGGCATCTGCCTGATATTTGCCGGCGCAAACTCGGCGTCGGCTTGATACCAACAAATTTGCATAATATTATCATAATCTCCTTTCACATCAACAACCAATGGCATGTAATGGTCGGTATGGATCGATTCCAAGAATTCCAAACGGAAGTTCTGGATTATTTGAGGAGTAAAATGGTCTTTGAGTATAATCATCAAGATTTCATATAATTCCAACACTCTGTATTTACTCATTTCCATCACTTGTAAGAAATCACCAATCAAATCTTTGAAAGCAGTCAACTCTTCCAAATCAGTTGAATGACTACTTAAGTAGTTGAGTAGCACTGGTTTCAATTTTGTAACATACCCATTCCACAAATCATTGGAGTTTGAATTGGAGCGTAACTGAAACTTGGTGGCTAAATTGATTTGTTTGTCCATAATGAAAAAGGCACTAATTTTTGCCAAGTAGTCTTGCAAAGAGTGCAAATTGGAGAACTGGGCAATTCTTTCAGCAGTCGCTGAGGTGATTGGGTAGATAATTTTATTATACTTCTTCATCCATTCTTTATGGTATAACGAACTCAATAATTCTTGTTCGTATAAAGTTTGGTAAACCAAAACTCCATCATAGACTGGATTTAAATCTAATTGTAATGAAGGTTCTTTGAACGCATCAAAGTTCAATGTAGGATCACGAAGGGAGATTTCGATTGGAGCATTCAACTTGTATGGTGAAAAACTCAGATTCTTTCGTTTGATTGCATGCCAATTGACCTGTAGATTCTGCAAGTTGGCATAAATACATTCACCAATAGCTGGGAGTTTCCTCTCTAGATTCAAAGATAACCAATCGACAATGTTATCGAAAGATTCATCCTTAATCATTTTGGTTAAATGAGGAATCGAGTCGTAAATCTTCAAGGAAAAACTGAAATTCTCCACTTGGGGTAAATGAATATTGGTCAACTCGTCAATAAGTTTCAAAGCCGAGAAATATTTATGTTGTTTGATCAACTCGTGAATCTTGTTGGTGATTTCCAACACTTGTATACATAATGCCAACACGACAGACGTTTCATTAATCTTGGTTGTAACTTGCTTACTTTTAATTAAACTCCTCTTTTTAGTCACCAACGCCTGTACTGACGTTCCCAAACTCTTATTAACCTCATTCAACCCTTTCCCTAAGGTTACTGACGCATCATGGATATCATCAATTGTATCTATACATGTATTAATCTCATCAGTAGAATTCAAAGACAATTCATGCAACTCCTCGTCTTTACTCTTGACCATCTCATTCAACTTAACTATCAAGTCACTTAATGCATTGCCTTTAATAGAATCTTTGATAATAGGAGCCAAACTCTCCAAGTACCCTTCCGAGTTCATTGAAGTCTGATAGATATCATCTTCTCGTAATAGCAAGTTCTCCAATTGAATTCCAACTGAACCTACCACTTCTTTCACTTCCTCTGGCTTGTCGTTAGCAGCTGAAGGAGACATATTAATACTTAATAAACAAGTTATCTGATTGTGTGGTGATAATTCTATGTGTTGTAAAATCGCACTAGGAAAGTTTGGCTGTTTACCACCAAAAGCGGAAACAACAAGAGAAAACGATGATCCCGAACTATGTGTTGGTGTTGGGAGCTCCCAAGAGTGGTAAGTTTACAGTTGCTAAGCACATTGCCCAGGTAGACGAGTTAGTGGGTGAAAATATCTCACATAGTGGGTATATAATGAAAGCTAAAGTTGATACGAAATATTTCAATCTGGAGTTAAGCTTGTTGATTGATGAGTTTCCGGAAGATGGAAGGGAGAGAACATGTTCTGTTCAAGAAAAGGTAGAAGGGTTTGCTAAATGGTTTGAAGAATTTGCTAGTGAAGAATTTGAAGAATTGAGAAATGTGGTGGAAGGTATAGTGTTTTGCATTGACGTGGAAGATGGTTTAGAGTATGTAGAAGGGGTGTTGGAAATATTAGACGATATCAGGGAAACTTTAGGTGATGATTGGGAAGGGTTTACAGTTGTTGTTGGGAAGAATGGGAATCAAGAGAAGTTGGAAGATGTGGAAGACGCCGTAATATTGCATGCCATGGAATTTGTCAACTTTAGCGAGTCAGGAATAAACCAGTATAAGGAGAACGTCGGTAAAGATCGGTTAGTAGAAGTTTTTGAAAGTCATAAATGGGCTAATATGGATATGAAGTCGAAATCGAAATCTGACGATTATCAACAGAATAAAGTAGATAAATTAGCGGAAATGACAGAAGGGTTGTTGGAAAATGAATATGATAATGAAGCAGAAAAATCTGAAGAATTTTCTAAACAGAATGCTAATCTTGACATCACGGAAATATTCGAGAAAATGAAATTGGCCAAAAGTAATATGGAAGGAATGAACGAACAACAGAAACAAACCTATGCGACAAACATGATTAAAGAGATTATTGATTTCATTTGAATTGGTATTTACTACAAGCATATTAAAGAAATAATTGATTTTAGTTGAATTACAATATTTACATAAATTGTCAATTATATCAATTATATCTTCAGCCTCCACACCAGAACTTCCCTCGGAAGCTATCAGAACTTCCTTTAGAAGTGGTTATAGTTTTGCCTCGATATATCGAGGATACTTAATCTTATACCCCGGTTCAAAATAACATTCTTCACAATCTTCATCTGGCACCCCATTTGCATGTTGAAATACGGCAAAGTCAATATGTGGAACCTGATCGTCGATAACCACCATTGGTGCATGCCATGTGCCTGCACCATAAGTAACTGCCTGGTTTCCCTTAACTATGAAAGCTTTAAGAGATTTTGGATTGGGTAATTTCTGGTTGGTTTCAGAATCTGTTTCAGCAACTATCACCATGTATGAATCTTTTGAAGACAATTGACCCATGGGAATGAATGTTTGGGTCGTGAAGGGATGTCTTTCCAACACTTTAGCCAAATAAGTAGAATCTTGACCATTACTTTCAATTAAATGTTTGGGAGCAGAACAACGGAAAATGTTCCAATTTGGTTTTGCCTCTTGACCACTAGGACAATTTTCATAATTATCCGTCACCGTGGTCACATTCAACATTTTGATTGCCGTTCCGTAATTGGCACTGATATGGTCTTGCATGATTTGATGATCTCCACTCATAACTTCACCGTACATGGCAAAATTTGCCGGAGAAATAGGCACAACAGGAATACTGGAGAAACCAGATACATCGAAAGTCGTTAATACCATATTTAACTGTGACAAATAATTAACATTTTATTATATGTCGATAATTCCATTTAAATTTATACTCTTATCAGTGCGACTGGAAAATACCGAAAATAATATTTTTGGAAATTATAATTACCAACCACAAGAAAACAAGACAATTACAAGGTAAAGACAATGTATAACCATGTTTGAAAATTTTATAAATAGGTATGCGTAATATTATAGCTTATATTATTTGTTTTAATATTTTTTGTAGAAAAATTGAAAGTAGGGTAAAAATTCCAAAATATATCTGAAAATTGCAACCAATTTCGTACTTGATTGATTTAAATTGATCGAGAATGGAAATACCAAGAGCAGCTACATAACAGTATGCCATGTTGTTATTCCATTCATTTTTAATTAGTTAGTTAAATACTGATAATAATTGTAAATAGATCGGCCTAGGGAAAATAATACATATAACAAAACATGATTGTTATTTACATTGTAAAATAATTCAAAATTTGAAACCAAATCTCTATTCAAGCTCTAAATAGGAATATCAACTACACGCCATCCTTATGTCTTTTGCAGTTAAACATATGACATACCTTCCACTATAATATTTGACTTTAATCACCAGTTCAACCGAGATGCAGATCATTTGTGTATGTTTACACGAAGAACGAATTTTAAAAAAAGTCAAAATAAACCAGAAGAAGCCGTGGAACACTAGGAGAGTATTGGTTTGCTTTTAATCCACTTATATCCCCTTTGAAACCATTTATCAAAAGTTTAATCAAATTTAAAGAAACTCACGTGATATCTTTGCTATACACAAAAAATGATCAGTGCCATCCTTATACAGACGATTAGATCTATATATGGTAACAACTTAAATAGCTAATATGAGTTATAACGAGTTTGTACATTTGAAACGGGACAAGGATTTGAACGAGGACAGTGACGAAGAGAAGCTGACCTTGGTTGACGCTCAAAATAATGGTTTGCCTTCAAGTGTTATGTACATTCCCAACGAAGGTACCTTTGGTAATGATTCCACTACATTGGTAGATGGACAAGTTGGTGAAGGTAGTTCAAGAGGATTTTTAAAAAAACAAAGAACGGCTAACGCTTCATTGCAACAATTACATTACAATGAACATAGAATAGCTTTAGGTAGATCCATCAACCAAACTATAGAATTATTGGATGAACTAGAACAGGAAAATAAAGCTAGACCTATTTTCTTTCCCATAGATTCTGAAATAAATTCGGTCTTGAATTCGAAAAGAGCCCATTTGGCGATTTTAAAAAATAAACAGCTGGTCAAATCGTTAGATAAAGCAAAGATTGGTGTAGATGAAGAAGAGGATAAAATACCAGAGTTTAAAATCTTGAACATTCATATCAAAACTGGTCACAATAACGAAAATTTATCCTCGGCTTTGGATAAAAAATCAATTGCAACCTTGTTAGATAAGAAATTACGTCAACAAGTTAAATACTTGATGAATTTGAAGGACCGTGTTGACGATACGTCTTCCAAAGTGTTTGTTACGGGTGATTTAAACTCAGGAAAGTCAACCTTCTGTAATGCCCTTTTAAGAAGAAAAATCTTACCCGAAGATCAACAACCTTGCACTTCTGTATTCTGTGAAGTTATAGATGCTTCTCGTAAAATCATTCGATTGAAGAGGTACACGCAGTTTCTATTGGCCAAGAATATAATATGAACGATGAATCTTCCTATGAAGTTCACCCCTTGACAAAATTGGAAGATTTGGTTTATGAATGTGATAAATATAGCTTATTGAAGGTTTATGTGTTGGACCATCGTTCATTCCATGAAAGTTTGTTGAATAACGGGGTAATAGATATAAAATTGATTGACGCACCTGGTTTGAATATGGACTCTTATCAAACCACTCAGGTCTTTTCCAGGCAAGAGGAAATTGATTTAGTTGTTTTTGTAGTCAGTTCGGAAAACCATTTCACTTTATCGGCCAAGGAGTTCATTGCCGCTGCCGCTGCTGAAAAGAGATATGTTTTCATTGTCGTGAATAAATTCGATAGTATCCGTGACCAAGAAAAATGCAAAAATCGTATTTTAGATCAAATCAAAAGCTTATCTCCTGAAACTTATAAAAATGCCAAAGAGTTTGTGCATTTCGTTAGCTCAACCGATATCTTAGATGGTGATGGCGGTGACGGTGGCGATGACGATCCAGATGACAAAAATAATGATCTTCAGAATCCAGATTTTGATTTATTGGAAGCATCATTAAGGAAATTTATTTTGGAAAAGAGATCAATTTCAAAATTATTGCCCGCAAAGGATTATTTATTAAACATCTTGCAAGATTTAGAAATTTTATCAACATTAAATGAAAAAGTCTATGCTCAAGAGAAAGAGGATACTATTAAAGAGTTGCATAACAACGTAACCCCGAAATACGACGAAATATTAACAAAAAGTGCCAAGATTGGTGAGTCTATCAATAATTTGATCGAAAATGTTTGTTCTGATGTGTATGATAATACCCGGAACGATATAATCTACGAAGTCAATAAATTGGGTGAAAAACAAGTGGTTCCATTCCCAGGATTGCTGTATCTTTATGAATATGCTAAAGAAACACAAGCCGTGATGATTAATATAATTTTAAATTCAGTTGCCAATGCTGAACATGAAGCGAAAATATTAACCTCAGAAAAAGTTGATGAAGTGATTAAATTTGGTCAAAATACTTTAGGTGACGAATTTTTGAATGATAAAAAGTTCAATTCCGAGTTAATGTTTACCAGGAAGAGGGACTTGATGAATCGGAAACTAAACGATTCTATCGATTTTTATGATTTCTTTGATCCTTCCATAGAATCATGTTTATTGTGGATGGGATTACCCAAGGACTTGGTCACAAGTACATCTGAACACATGGCCCAATATGACCCTACAACAATCGTTTCCAATTTATCTAGCTCAGCTATGACGTTGAAGGAAAGTGTTCCAAGTCAGTTCTCGTTACATACATTGTACTTATCTGGGAAAGTACTTACGACAGGAGCTGTTGTTCAAAAATTATACTCTGCTTCGCAGATGATTTCCCCATCAACGCTTAAAAGAGTTGCAGCGCCAGTATTGGTGGTCATTGGTGGTTTCACCGTATATTATTTAATAAGTGATATTCCAAATGCATATCCTAGAAAGCAAGCCAGAAAGTTGAAAAAACAAGTTGCTGATTTAGATTATGCCCATATCAACGCAACAAGGGTATCAAAAGAATGTCGTCAAGTATTGAATTATCCATCTAGACAAGTGATGAATAATTTCCAAACTAGTATTGATAAACGATCAATGGAGAAGGAAAAGTTGGAAAAGACTATCAAAGATGCCGAATTGAGTTTCGGGTATTTCCATACGTTATTGGGTAAAATATCATACCAAAGAAATCTAGTCGAAGAAATTGATTTAGAAAGTTTGAATACAGTTGAATAATGTCTTTGAAAAAATTAATGTTATTACGATTTTATATACCTGTTTATAAACCTGTTCAAAAGCCTGTTTAAATACCCAGATTGTTCTTATTGTATATAGTTAAACGAACAATAGCTTTTAATTCATCTCCTTCTTTCGTACCACATGAGTATTCCCAAAACTATGAGAGCAAAGTAACAAAGAGTAAAACTCAATCCAAATACGCCTTTATAACAACCATTCGCTTTTAAGCAAATCCCATCCTGTGAATTTGCATCGTAGATATGTCCGAATATTTTGTTCAAGAACAATAACGAAAACATGGGACCGGTACAAATCAATCCCCAAGTGGTCGAAAAGGTTCTTGTACCATATTTATCGGCAATAATCGCGGGATATGTACCAAAGATTAACCCGTAGCTTCCACCCACCAAAACCGACCCCAACGTCATTACGAAAGTATTGTTAACGTTAAACATACTGACCAATTGTCCCAAAGATAATACCACACAAGTGGAGAGCACGATCCAAGAACGTTGTAAATTATATTTTTTGACAATGAAATCTGACGACAAACCGCCAATGACCCGGCCCGAGAAAGAAGCAATTGATATGACTCCAACTTGCAAAGCTTGGACCTTGGCAATCATATGGTCTCGAGACTGTTTATCTGGGTTGTCAATAAATGTATAGTTATATTGGGCCGCAACCATATACCCAATAGAGTATATATACATTTGGCCTATCCCTGAAGTCAAAGAGACAATCAAGTAGTGAGTGAGGTACACTTTATCAGTCAATCGTTTCTTAATAACGTCCAAGACATCTAATTTTGCCTGAGGCGGAGGAGGTGGTGGAGCTACCGCTTTATCAAACGGATTTGCCACAGCCAAATGTCTCTCCAGTCTCAATTCTTGAATACTTGACTCCAATTCATGATACGAGGTGGTACTCTCGGTTCTTTTCAACCAAAACGAGAACGACCCAAAGAACGATTTCGACCGATTGAATTTGGGGGGATGAGGTTCAATGAATGAAGGTGACCGGGACATGAGGGGGGTTGTATCTGACTCTGGGTCATCTATTTTATTTAATTTCACTTGGTCATTCTGTTCGTTTTGTTCATCTTGATCATCATGATCGAGATAAATATGGATGAAGAAGGATCCGAATAAAATGACCAAACCACAGGAGAATGCCAAAAATTCCAACAAACCTCCGGTATTATTAGCAAACCAAATAGCCGTGATTATCGAAAACATGGTTGCCGACATACCATAGGCCCCGACAGGGGCCGTTGAAGCGGCCCCTCTATTCTTAGGAAAATTGATCTGGGCCGATTTCAACGTCGAATAGAAGGCGGTGATTGATCCCGTGCCGACAAACATCATGGCAATGGATAAAAGAAGAACAGATTTATACTGATGTATATATATCTGATAAATAGCAAAATAACCCAAAAACACCAAAGTACTAGCTAAAGCAATAGCAAGCTGGGGACCAAAATGGTCAATAAAGAATCCAGCTGGAAGACCACCAATAGACGTACCTATAGTAGAAGAAAAGGAGATTGTCGCAGAATCACTAGCGGAGAGCCCCACTTTGCTCATCAATTGGGGTGAGTATATACCATAAAGATAAAGCGTACCTGAAAACAAACATATTAATATTGAAAACGCTAACGTAGTCAACCTACCAGTCAAATGATCAGCCATAATAAAAAAAAAAAATCTTAGATCAAAAATTCAGATTTTAGCAATTGCTTATCTCTGATAAGGTAAATTGTTTGTTTTGATTTCTATCAATAGCAGCAAAATTCCTGATTCAAGTGAGTTAGCAAATTTATAACAAAGTAGTAGCAAAATGAGCACTGGTAGATTCTCTAGAGATATCTAGAACAATGTTTCAAATATTTCTATCCAAAAGGTTTCCTTATCTATTAAATTAGCAAAAATTAATTTTCCTAGAGTGTGTCGTAAAACAAGACAAAATATGTCATTTATTGCGATACAGTTTGTCATTTCTTTCGACATAAATTGTCATTTCTTTCGACACACTTTTCGCAGATAAATTTATTCACTATAGAAATCATCAACGACAGTACAGGTTTAACTATGGGAAGATTGAGTAACCAGGAGTTCTTAGATACAGTGGACAAGGTGCTCAGCAGCAACGGGGGGAAATCCTCGGTATACTTGACTCAGAAAAGATTGACAAGTGTAGATATCGACGGAGGTGAAGCCAGTGATTTATCAACCAATGTCATGGACTATTCGCTTCCAGCGAATAATTCACAAAAGTATCCTATATTATTGAGACTCTCAATGAATGGGAAAATGAAGGGAGATAAATCAGATAAACTCAAGTTGAGCACGGTAGTAGAAGTGGAAAACTTGGCGCAATTCTGGGGCAATTATATTAATGTGATTAAATCTGGGTTTGTCGGATTGAAAAAGAAGGAAAAGAAGAAGAAGAATAGAGTGAGTAAGTAGGATGTTAAGATGCCGCTTGCGGTATCTTAATTTACACTTTGTATAGTAGAATATATATTTAATATTGTTCAACTTGTAAATAAATGGAAGTTGGTTTAGCAGTTGCAATTGTAGTCTTGGTATCTTCATCTTGTTTCAAATACGCTGAACTAGAAATTAAGGGTTGATTGAATGTTATCATAAATAGGCATTAATTTAATTATAATCCAGTCATCATTAACCAACTTTTGTTAGGTATTTATAAAAGTATCGTTATTTCTCGGTGGATCGATAATTCTTACAGGATTGAAACATGTAAATCAACATCGATTGACACTCATGGCATAATTGGATGACCCTCAAGTATCGGATTCGTTTCTAGTAGATTTTGTAGCTAAATCCTGATACATCAATTGTCCTCAATGATCAGTTCTACTCAATCAGCTGGGATCATACTTGATTTAATTCTCTCAGTGAAACTCAGGGATATGCCTCGTAACTGGTTAAGCCTCGACAATTAGAATAGACGATCCCGCCCGCATTCTCAATGTAGATAACAATTCATACGACCTGCGCGAACGTACTTTATGGTAACTCACTTCGTGTGTACTAATTCTCTTCCACAATCAATACCCCGTTAGGATATATACTAGGCAAATCCCTAATTCTCATCTTTTGCATATCTTGCAAATTAATTCTTGGGGGTAATGGTGACTTTAATTCAAAGGTGAACTTGGGTTGAAACGAGGCAAATCTGGCGTCAAATTCAGATTCAGTTAATGTCGACATTACATTATCATTATCAAAAAGTTTACGGTTGATCAATTCAACATAGATGAAAATATCTTCAATACGATTGTCTGCTGGGAAGTAAAACGTACTTCTTGATCCATCAGCTAGTTTTATAGCTATTTTCGCACAGTCTGTAGAATTATCCTGAGGGAACTGTTTGAAAACTTGCAGTTTATAAATCAAAAACTGTTTATAGTCTCGTTCATAAACTTTTGCTTGCTTCTTCAATTGATCTTTGCGTAGGGAATTCTGGTAATTCATTTCCTGTTGTTTGTTGAGCACTTGGGACATGAATTTATCGCGCAAGTCATTACGTATCACAGCTAAATCTGGCTCGTAGCGAGCAATCTTATTTTTGAATTTCGATTGAATTAGGGCATTAGGTGTTGTGTGGATATTTCCTTGTACTTTTGAAATTAGGGAAATTTTGGGGCTCGATTTTATGGGTCCTTCGGGGGTCATTGTTGTGTTGGTAGTCAAACATAACAATCCCAAAAAGGGGAATTTAGTCACATTCAAACTATTAGCTAATTGGTAACTTTCAGGATTTGTGAGGTCACCACCCCATATGACGATATTATTGGGATTATTATTGAAAATATCCAAAAAGTCGGGATTTATAATGATATTTTGAAAAATATCCTGATCATATTCATTATTACTATTTGTTAAATAAACAAATAGGAATTTAGCGCGATGGGTTGCCATGTATAAGGCTTGGGTATAACTCCCTTGGAAAAAGGGAGGTAATCCATTATTAGCCAAATGCTGAGCTGAAACATTATCTTCTAAATCCCGAACAAACCGGCCTACTTTATCTATTGGTTGCAATATTTTATCATTGTCAACATGTTTATAAAAGATAGTCTGACCAATTGTCAATAAGATACGAAAAACCACCATCAAAACAAACGCAATCGGTTTAATAATCACTGTTTGCACCAACCGTGCAGCAGCTGTTACCACGGGAGACTGGCTCGTGTCTCTTGGAATATTTTCTGGCTCATCTGTAGGGAATCCTCCAGGCATTTGGGTAGGTAGGTCATTCACCGGTATGTACCGTTGATCTGATCCACCCCGTAACCGATTGAGTAATCCACTGAATGGGTTTGTCATTGGAGTTTACCTGTGCTAATGGTAACCAAATTGGCTTCATTAATCTGGAGGCGAGATCACGTGTTTCAAGGTATAACCAAAGATACTAAAATTACACCAAATAAGAAGATAAACAACTCAATTAACAATCACTTAACCACTAACAATGAAGTTAATACCCTGAAGTCTTTTATTTTAAAAAAAACATCGATTCGTTTAGGGTGTTTAAGGTGGTTTTTGCGTACCAAGTATTGAGCTGCAATATAGAGAAGGAAAAGTATTTGACCATATGAAAGTAAGAATTAAAGACATTTGATTGGGATAATATGTCAGTTCCTTTGTAACACAATACGCACTACATGTTATGTCTTTAAAACAATATTAATATAGTAATTAGAATTAAACAAATTAAATAAATGTCCACTGAATATTTATCATATAAATTAACAGATATGGCCAAGTGAGTACATTATAAGTGGACATGGCTCCATTTGTGAGTACTTTGTGAGTTCTTGATTAGTACTTCCTTCACGGTCAATGACCACGTACTCTAGGTCACTTCGCGAGCACTTCAATCACTTTGTGACAACTCGGTTCATGGGTACTCCCTTCGCAATCACTTAGTAGGCGCTCCAGCGAGTACTGTGAATACTTCATTTGCAATCACTTCGTGATCACTCACTCTCAATGAATTTCGACGCTTCCCAACGTAATCCA
>JANIVU010000346.1:0-16886 GCA_030557765.1 Suzukiozyma candida
GACTCTTAACTACACACACAATAACACGTCGTTTTATCATTACTTAAACTCTCCGGGTTCGGACATTGGTTGACTCCTTGCTAACGTCAGTTTCGGGTCAATGGATTATTGTCAATATTTTACAATCAATGGAATTCATTCTTGATAAACTGGATTTGAACTGAAGTGGAGGCATAGTACTAAAGTATATCGATACTACTGCCATAGCAATCTGCGACTGTTACCTCTGGCCATGTCGATGAGAGTCTTCATCACTCTCTCGTTGAGTTTCCATTTTGAGAGATTGACTCATGAAAATATTTCTTTTTTTTTTCTTTCTTTTATATATGCAAGAGATTTTTCCGATTCGGATTTTGGTTTTGGTTTTTTTTGCAATTACTATTTGGTTTTGATAGACAAGATGCCTACTATCTTCCATAGATATACCAATCTACTCAAGAAGTATCCCTTCAGAACCAACATGATTACTACGGGGATCATGTTTGGTACTGGGGATGTTTTAGCTCAAAAATTATTTCCCCCGGCATTACCCATAGAAGACTTGGAAGAGACTAAGAAACGAAGCAAACTTTCCTTGAATAGTCCTGTTTCAATCAATTCGTCTACAGATATCACCACTCCCTGGAATATTCCTCGTACTTTAAGAGCCATGACTTATGGATCTTTGTTCTTTGCACCAATTGTTGTTGTCTGGCAGGGTAAAATCTTGCCTAGACTCAGTAATCCCTTCATTAGAAACTTCAGAAGAAGGAATATGAGTCCCAGGAAATTACATGTACTCGATACCGTTTTCAGAGTATCTATAGATCAATTGATCATGCCAGGATTGGTGTTGATTCCATTGTATAATACCATCATGGTATTTCTTGCCATGCATGAAAACCCCATTGAAGTTATCCAGCAAAAGTTACAGAATGGGTGGTGGAAAGTTTTGAAAGCGGGCTGGACCGTGTGGCCCGGTTTTCAATTAGTTAACATGTTATTTATTCCAGTACATTTAAGAATTGTCGCTACTAATATATGGTCTATGGGATGGACTTGTTTCTTGTCGTTTTGCCATAATACTAAAGGTCATGGTAAGGGGAGTGGTCATAAGTTTGAAGAGATTTTGGATGTTCAAGATGGGGATATGACTATGGCGTATGATTAAGTGTTCACGAACGAAGTGAGTGATCACGTAGTAACTTAGTTTGCGAAGCAAACGATTTGTGAACTATTAAATACACAGTTTGCGAAGCAAACGATTTGTGAACTATTAAATAAATAGTTTGCGAAGAAAACTATATGCCTTTCATACTTGATAAACAGAGAAGTTGGGCTGTTGACATGGTGTAGCACTAAAGCACAAATGTTTTGCTTTGCAAAGTATTTGCGATTCAATCAATTGACCCAATAATCTATTTATTAATTGATTTTGCTTGTTGTGTCATTTCTATTTGATTATCATAGAATTACCAAGAAGTGATTATTCTATTCATTCCATTGAAGTACTCACAATTAATAATCATGATTATGACTGATGATTAAAAAGTATTTGTTCAAATTAGGATGAAATCAAATTTGGTAAACAAGGTTTAAGTTCACCATTTTGATATACAAGATGCAGACATGTCCATGGCCTTACAATTTGATGCAAAGAAAGTATGACTCTAAGCAAACTAAATCAAGCTTAAGTTCACTTGCAAACAATCATACCCGACAGATAGAACTGTCCTGATACATACCAACAGGTAGCATCATGTCAAGCATCACATTAGCATATTCAACGATAACTTCGTTATACAATGTGAACGATCTAAGCATAATACATTTCAGTATGCTCTCATGGGCATCACTTGAGATTATTAGAGATTAATTATATTTATTGCATTTTTAACTTTGCACATTATTTATTATACCCAACAAGTTCAGTAGTGAACTTAGATAGATTATAGATTCTATAGAGAGTTAGTTATTTATTTAATTCAATTCTTATAAATTTTGATTAATGTAAAAATAAACATTTCCTTTGGTGCCTGAGTCGCGATGGGAAATATATGATTGCGGAGTTTGGATCCGATAAGAAATTATACTATTTTATTAACTATGTTCAAGGGATTCCAACAGTTGCTTAAGAGGAGGCCTATAATGACCAATATGCTTCAAACGGGGTTTTTATTTGGCACTGGAGATGTTCTTGCTCAAAAATTGTTCCCCAATTACGATAAAGCTCAATTTGACTATCAACGGACTTTACGAGCAATTGTATATGGAGGAATCATTTTTGCTCCTATCGGACACCAGTGGTACATTTTGCTTTCTAAGATAAACCCTACAAAGTCGAAAATAGCCAATACTATTGCCAAAGTTGGTTTTGATCAATTGGTATTTGCTCCATTTATTGGGATCCCCATGTATTATACCGTGATGACAATTTTGGAGCAGAAACCTATAGAAACAATCAGAGCCAAAGTAGAACAGAATTGGTGGCCTACATTAAAGAATAACTGGTTGGTCTGGCCCACTTTTCAATTATTTAATTTTTATTTGATTCCATTGCAGTATCGATTATTAGTCGTCAACTTGTTAAGTATTGGTTGGAATACGTATTTAAGTTTTGAGTTGAACAAGAAATCACACCCTGTGATCGAAGGTGATTTGGATCAATTGGTTTTAGCCGAACCAGCGGACGTAGATTGAAAATATAAGAAGGACCGATAGGAAATATAGGTGGTTAATTTATTGGGACAAGCCGTAGATTGATGATTTGAAAAGACTGAATGAAACTTTATTTATCAATCGCATTGGTTGAAGACCATATTTAGCATGAAGTAGTCATACACTGTACTACAAATATATAGCATTAATTGATATAGTTTTTTAATCGATTCAAATCGAGTAACTTTGATAGAATAAAATGTACTATACCTAGAGAAAACATTCACAAATTGTTACCTATGATTCTAAATCATAGACGTCGTCAATCTATACTTCCAATAGATGAAACGACACGCTTAATTGCATGGGAAGTGATTTCGAGACTACTCCACCCCAGAAATAGAACGACCCCAAACTATCTTCAAGGTAAAGAACACAATTCATTCCACTGGAGGAATATATCATTTGATTATCAAATTAATTGTGCTAATATATAATGTTACTAAATTATGCATAACTAACGTGGTGATAACTCACTCGTATTTATCACTACCTCCTGCTTATTCTGTACTCTCCGTCCAAATCCCAATTCCTCTCTACTGGTTGATGAATTTTCCTAATTGGGCCAACTTAACCTGATTGCATCACTGAGTTAAACAGGTAGTTTATCCATACCAATTTGAAATTGACTCCGCTATCAAACCTTAAAACACGACATTTACATAAAACTTAAACTCCATCTACATAACAAATTAAACTATATAAAGAAAATATTTTAACCAAGAACTCTATCGTAAACGACTCCACATCGAGCAATTAGAATACCAACGTCGATTTAGATTCAATTTGTAGCTCGTATGTATGTGACCAGCCATTGTTGCTACGACTGAGAACTCAAGTTAATATATGTAAAATTTCTCTACACCAAAATAAACAATCTTCATAGTTTGTGTCAAATTACATCATACTAGTTCATATTCACCAGCGCCAATTAAAAGAATGTAGAGTAAGCACTAAAAGAACTAGACAGAGGTTTAAATGTTGCTTAAACACCATAAAAATTGTGTTTTTTGAAATTAAAAAAGATAGAAATGTAGCTAAGAACTATTACTATCTATTCAACATACTCTCCACCTAACCGCCACCACCAATGTTGAGTAATTTGGTTAATTTCAAATTAATTTTTTGTTTTTGTTTTGAATTTTTTTTGGTCGTGGAAATTTCGTAGCACTGAACAAAATGACAACGTTAAATTACAATTTAATTTCTAGAAACGGACAAACAGTGGAACAGAGGATTGTACGGTATAATAACAGAGTATTTACAGCAATCAATCATCAACTGAAACATTGTTTTACCTATTTACCATTTAAACGAACTTAATTGGGTGTTTTGACCTACCATTTTCTATAAATTAATCTAATTTTTAATAAATCAAGATGATGAAAGGGTTTAAGAATAGATTGACTAGGAACAAGAGTCAATCTTCAAGTAAAAAGAATGAGAAGAAGGAAAAGGATGAAAAGATAAAAGATGGTTCTGGTAGTAAAAAAGTGGGTATTTCAGGTTCGAAATCCCCTTCAAATTCATCAACCAGTTCTTTACAATCGAACTCGCCAAGTCCCTCTAGAGGCTCTAGTAAGAATTCTGTTGTGGAGAATTCAAAACGAGACGACTCGCCTGCTGAGAAGGTGGAAACAGATTCCTCGTCGAGTGAAACCGGTACAGGTACCGGTGATAATAATGGAAATAACTCCCAAGTTCCTAATTCCAATTTACAGGATCACAGTTTCACTGCACAGCCTAGAGCTGCTGGTCAAGTTGAGCCCCCTACTATCAATGTGACAGTCCCAATTGCACAGCCAATCATTGGCGGTTCTGGTTCGACGACTCCCATCACTCCAACCCCGACCTCACCTATCGATCACGCTAAAGCCCACCACTCTTCAACTCAACAGCCGCTTCATCCTCACCAATTAAATATTTCTTCCCCCAATGCCAGAGAAAATTATGCTAAAGAAAACTTTGATATTGATTTGATAGCTACTCCCAAGAGACATTCGTCTTCTAGATTTGAACCTACTAGTTCTGATAAGTATCAGGAAATCGTCAAGTTACCCAACTTTGATGAAGTGTTGCCCGAAGAACAGATTTCATTGTTTATATCTAAAATCGATCAATGTAATATCATGTTTGATTTCTCCGACCCTACATTTGATTTAAGGGGTAAGGAAATCAAGAGAATCACGTTACAGGAATTAATTCAGTTTATTTCCAATAATAGGTTTACCTATACCGACGAAATGTATAAGTCGGTGGTTTCAATGTTTAAGAAAAACTTGTTCAGACCTATTCCTCCTCCAGTCAACCCCGTTGGTGAGTTGTATGACCCCGATGAGGATGAACCAGTCTCTGAATTAGCGTGGCCCCACATGCAAACGATTTATGAGTTTTTCCTTAGATTCATTGAATCGCCCGATTTCCAACACCAAGTCGCCAAACAGTATATCGATCATGAATTTATATTGAGAGTCTTGGAATTATTCGACAGTGAGGATCCCAGAGAACGTGATTGTTTGAAAACAACATTACACAGAATCTATGGTAAATTCCTTAGTTTAAGAAGTTTCATTAGAAAATCAATCAATAATGTTTTCTTGCAGTTTGTTTACGAGACGGAAAGATTCAATGGTATTGGGGAACTATTAGAGATTTTAGGGTCCATTATTAATGGATTTGCCTTACCATTGAAGGAAGAACACAAGATCTTCCTTGTGCGCATTTTATTACCTTTACACAAAGTGAAAAGTTTATCATTATATCATCCGCAATTAGCATACTGTATTGTGCAATTTCTTGAAAAAGATCCTAGTTTGACTGAAGATGTCATTATGGGATTATTAAGATACTGGCCCAAGATCAATTCCCCCAAGGAAGTCATGTACTTGAATGAAATTGAAGATATATTTGAAGTGATGGAACCCAATGAGTTTTTGAAAATCCAGATCCCCTTGTTTGCTCAATTATCAAAATGTATTTCGTCCCCACATTTCCAAGTTTCAGAGAAGATCTTGTGTTACTGGTCCAATGAATACTTTCTTACGTTAATCACCGAAAACGCCGAGGTTGTTTTACCAATTATATTTGCATCATTATATGAATTAACCAATTCGACCCAACCAGGGATTGAAAATGGAATAATGCAACAGAAAATATTGGACAATCCTAATGTCACAATTGATGCCAATGGGAATTTGATTGATAGTGGGTTAATATTGCAAGATATTAATCAAGGAATAATACCAAGTTCCAATGATGTGAACCACCCTCACTATAGTTTATTACAACTTGAAAATAACCAACAGAACCCAGATTTAAACCATCCTAAACCTGATTTGAATGGCAATGAAATGACTGATGAAGAGTACTATGATTCATTTAGTTCGTTACAGGCGGGTGCACATAATATGGGAGGTGAGTTCAATGGATATGATGAAGCATCTAATGTGTTGCAACATAATTCGGCCACTTCGAATTGGAACAGAAGTATACATTCATTAGCGTATGGTGCATTAAAAGTGTTCATGGACCATAATCCAATTTTATACGACCACTGCACCATGTTGTACCATCAGCAATTGGAAGAACAAAAGCAACGAGAAATCGCCAGAAAAGAAGGGTGGAAACGTATTGAAGATTATGTTGCCAAAGTCAAACAAGAACAAGGGAATGTACAGAATGCCCAGAATGTACAAGAAGGACTTCAGCAGCAAGTACCTCAACAACCACAACAAGTTCCCACAGAAGCACTTCACCAACCTCAGTCATGAAACGCCCGAATGTAATGAGGGGGTAAGATAATTGAAGTTGGAGCATAATGATATCATGACGATGCAAATAATTCATTAACCGTTGATTAATTGATTTTATAAAATTCATTTCGTTGATTTGATATTTAGTTTGACTTTATTACATTTATAGTTATTATTGGGACGAATAAGATATGAAGTACAATACATGAACTATTTAATAAACTGTAACAAGACGTATAACCACATTGGGTTATATTCTTGAGATATATCAACGCGGAGTTCAGCGGAGATTTACGAGGTGAAATATAATAAAATTGAAAAGGGAAGAAAAGGTTTCTCCTCAAGGATAAACATGAATAATATACACATATAATTAGTTTAGTAATCAGATTACATGAAGATATATACCTATCTAAATAGTAATCACTTGACATTAAACCCTAATAGAAAATGTCCGTGATAATGTCGTGACGACATTACGACATTAAAAAGAATGTAATAATGAAATTTATTCTTGTTTAGAAATAGTCCTAGTATCAAATTCTTCTCTAAATACAATTCCAATATCTTCAATAGGGTTATTAATTTCCGCTTTTCATATGATGATTTCTGTCTTTTCTGAACAATATAGTATGGTAATAGTATTATATTTCACTAGGATTATATATAAGAACCGCTACTCTGATTGAAAGATGAAGTTGATAACATTATTGAAGGTATTGGAAAAAATGTTGATTATGGAACATAATCAACATTTATCTTTACTATAGTAATTAGATATATTTATAAGCGGTTGTTATATTGTAAACAATTTATACTGTTAACCAGTATAAATTGTATTCTTGCGACTTAAGGTATATCTATATCAATAGGTATTACTAATGTACCTAGAAATTACAATTAATACAATATTTCAAATGTAAGTTGGTAGATAATTATAGTCAATAGTACTAGTACTAGTACTAGTACTAGTACTAGTACTACTACTTACGTTAGAGTGCAACACTTTTCATGTTGACTCTTTTTAAATTACTAATAATAATTATTTTTTATTTTTTTTTTTGCCCAGTCTCATCTCCTACAAAAGGAGAATTTTTATTTCACAATTTATTTCCTTTTTCTTTTTTTGGCAAGACCTTGTCCTTAACTATGTTAGATACTACTAAAGCTACTTCCTTCTTAACTAATTACTCTGAAAAAGATGGGTTATCTGTCAAACAATTGATTGATTCAAAAAACTTTGGTGGATTAACTTATAATGATTTGTTAATCTTGCCAGGATTGATTGATTTCCCTTCTTCTGAAGTTTCCATCGATTCGAAATTGACTAAAAAAATTACTTTGAAAACTCCTTTTGTGTCATCTCCTATGGATACTGTCACTGAAGAACATATGGCTATCTACATGGCTCTTTTAGGTGGTATTGGTATTATTCACCATAACTGTACTGCTGAAGAACAAGCTGAAATGGTTAAAAAAGTTAAGTTGTATGAAAATGGGTTTATTAACTCTCCTGTCGTCATTACTAAAGATGTCACTGTTGGGGAAGTCAGAAAAATGAAGGAAACTTTGGGTTTCACTTCGTATCCAGTTACTGGTATGTATAATAAAAACAGCGAAGCTGTTTTTATTTTATTTTTTATTTTTTCTTTGAGCTGGATAAATCCAGCTCTTTTCTATCAATCTGATGATTATTATTTCAAATACTTTCGTTCTACCGAATTACATCAAACGATGTTGAGGAGAAAATTTGACTGATGTTAGAAAAAGCACGTGATGACGAAGTGATTAGCCCACTTTGTGAGTTATTCACGAGTTATCACTTGCTATGTACTCTAGCTCACTTTGTGAGTTTTCACGATGTGATAACTCATCTCGCGAAAATTCATTTTGTGTGCATTTTGTGATTTTACTCGTACTCTGGCTCACTTTGCGAGCCATTAAATCTTGCAATTACTAACTTCTAGAAAACGGTAAAGTTGGAGGTAAATTATTAGGTATCGTCACCTCCCGTGACGTTCAATTCCACGAAGAAAGTAAAGATCCAGTGTCTGTAGTCATGACCACTGAACTTGTCACCGGTAAACAAGGTATCACTTTAGCTGAAGGTAATGAAATTTTAAGAACTTCTAAAAAAGGTAAATTACCTATTGTTAATGATAAATTCGAATTGGTTTCTTTAATCTCGAGAACTGATTTACAAAAGAATCAAACTTTCCCATTGGCCTCGAAATCTTTTGACTCCAAACAATTGTTATGTGGTGCTGCTATTGGTACTCTTCCAGCTGACAGACAAAGATTGGACCAATTGGTCGAAGCTGGTTTGGATGTTGTTGTTTTAGACTCTTCCAATGGTTCCTCCGTTTTCCAATTGGATATGATTAAATGGATCAAGAAAACTTACCCAGACTTGGAAATTATTGCTGGTAACGTTGTCACCAGAGACCAAGCCGCTTTATTGATTGAAGCCGGTGCCGATGGTTTAAGAATCGGTATGGGTTCTGGTTCTATTTGTATCACCCAAGAAGTCATGGCTTGTGGTAGACCTCAAGGTACTGCCGTGTACAATGTCACTGAATTTGCCAACCAATTCGGTGTTCCATGTATGGCTGATGGTGGTATTGGTAACATTGGTCACATCACCAAAGCTTTAGCTTTGGGTGCTTCTACCGTCATGATGGGTGGTTTATTAGCCGGTACTGCTGAAACTCCAGGTGACTATTTCTACGCCGATGGTAAAAGATTGAAAACTTATAGAGGTATGGGTTCTATTGATGCCATGCAACAAACCAGTACCAATGCCAATGCTTCCACTTCAAGATACTTTTCTGAATCCGATAAAGTGTTAGTTGCCCAAGGTGTTTCTGGATCTGTTGTTGACAAAGGGTCAATCACCAAATTCATTCCTTACTTGTTTGGTGGTTTACAACATTCTTTACAAGATATTGGTGTTAAATCATTAGATCAATTGAGATCAAATGTTGATGACGGAAAAGTTAGATTTGAATTCAGAACTGCTTCTGCCCAATTAGAAGGTGGTGTTCATGGTTTACACAACTATGAAAAAAGATTACACAATTAAATAGTGTAATTTAGAACAGTTAGATTGAGTTTATAAATTTAGTAGTGGAAAAACAAAATAAAAGTAATAGAGTAAGTCATAGGTTTTATGTTGAGTAGTGTATAATCCTTGTAATTGTATCCTCTTCACAATCTTATACAGTTAGAGATTGATATTGTTAGTGTTAGAGAATACTAATCATCTATAGTAAATCTTGTTCTCTCCAGTTGAAATTGTTTGGTGAGAAACTTTGATTACGTAAATTTCTAAAGGCTAAGTAATAACCAACAATTTAATATTAAACCTACAACAGAACAACTAAACTTTCAATGAGTTACATGGACTACAATAGATCTACTCAACCAACTAAACTAGATCAGAATGCTAATACTAATCTAGACCAAGATGTTGCTTCTTCTCGAAATATCAAATACCAAAATAGTCAACTAGAAGTTAAACAGTACCTTTACAAGACATTATCGGGTAAATTCCCCGTGTTTGCTAAATATAATATAAATTCTGCATCTGATTTAAATTCAATTGATTTGATGGAATTGTTAAAAGATGGTGAAATTCTTTGTCGCCTAGGTTCGTTGTTATCTATACCTACTAATCCAACTGTAAAATTCAAGAATTCGAAAATGCCCTTCATACAAATGGAAAATATTTCATTCTTCCTTTCATTATGTGAATTGGTAGATATTAACCAAAATGAAATCTTTCAAACTGTAGATTTGTTTGAAGCAAAAGATCCTTATCAAATAGTTATTACCATAATGTCATTTTCAAGAATTGCTAATAATTTAGATTCGGCTAACTTTCCTAATGCCATTGGACCTAAAACCATAAAGACAAAACCACAAGTACCTGTCAAACCGTTTAAATTGAGGAATTATTCATAAAGAAAGGCTTCATTAATGGTTAATGATAAAGATATACATTTTAATTTATATTTAAATACTACGGTTTAAATATTATAGTGAATATAGTAATTAATGTGAATTTATCAATTATAGTTGTTGGAAGAGTATACTAATAATATTAATTGTCATATAACTATGCATTATGGTTTGTTGGACAATATTACAATACACAGGTTAATATAGTTACACATTTGAATTGGTTCACTAGTATAATTACACATTTGAATTAGTTCATTAGACTATATTACAATACACAAGTTATATTACTTATACATCCCCGTTACCAAGGTGATTATTGGCTCTATATCTTTTGGTATGTAGCGCTACCATCCCATCACACACGTGATTTTCATTTTGCGTAATATTTTCTACCCTCATCTCTATTAGAAAAATTTAACCTATACTAACTAAACTGAAATCATTTAAAACAGGTATTTCACAGGATTGATAGAGTTTAAGTGAATCAGAAAGAAGTTAGTTCATACACTTGGTATTAGTTTCACTTACATTTGCATTAATATCTTATTAAATTACTTGGATTTTCCGTTTTATTTTACTTTTTGCATTAATTAATCACATTTATATCATGTCAGACGAGGTTATTTGGCAAGTTGTTAATCAACAGTTCTGTGCTTTCAAGATAAAAACTACTAAAGATCAGAATTTCTGTCGTAATGAATATAATGTTTCTGGTTTATGTACTAGACAGTCTTGTCCATTAGCTAACGCTAGGTATGCCACTGTTAAGAATATTGGTGGGAAATTGTACCTTTATATGAAGACTGCCGAAAGAGCACACATGCCCTCGAGAATGTGGGAAAGAATCAGGTTATCGAAAAATTACACAAAGGCTTTATCTCAGATAGATGAACGTTTGGCTTACTGGCAAAAGTTCTTAATACATAAATGTAAACAGAGGTTGACCCGTTTAACACAGGTGGCTATAACTGAAAGACGTTTGGCTTTGAAAGAAGATGAAAGACATTATGTCGGTGTGAAACATAAAGTTAAAAGAAGAGAGGAAAATAGAGAAAGAAAGGCCTTAGCGGCTGCCAAGATTGAAAAGGCCATCGAAAAAGAGTTATTGGAGAGATTGAAGTCTGGGGCTTATGGTGATAAACCATTGAATGTCGATGAAAATATTTGGAAGAAAGTATTGGGTAAAGTTGACGAGGAGGAAGATGAAGAGGACTTTGACGATGATATAGACTTGGTCAGTGGAGATGAGGATGAGGAAAGTGATGTGGGTGAAGTGGAGTATGTAGAAGATGATGGGGAGGATGATTTGGTCGATATGGAGGATCTTGAAAAATGGTTGGATGATTCTTCAGATGAATCTGATGATTCCGAGGAAGACGATGTTTCTGATGATGATGACGACAAGCCTAAATCTAGCAAAAGAAAATCAACTGACGATAAACCCGCCAAGAAAAGAAGAGCTAGGGTCGAGATTGAATATGAACAAGAGCATGAACCTTTACAAACTAATATCGCTCATTAGAGTCGCTTTTGCATATTTCATTTAGCGAACTTTGTGAACAAAGTGCGTGAAGGAAATGAGAATAGCTAGTAGCGAGTATAGCGTCAAAGCCGCCAAAAGTGTGGAAATCGAGTATGAACAAGAACATGAACTTGTAGAAATAAATATTGCTCATTAGCCACAGTACTTGCATATTTCATATTTCATTTCAATTGTATAATATTCGAATAAATAATTTAATTATCATAATTAATGTAAATTAGTCTCCTTTTCCTTCGTAAATGCAAAGCAAGTGAACAGCAGAAGGAAATTTCAAAGTTTCAGATGGTCCATTGTTCAAGAGATCCTAGCTTGTGAATGTTTGATCCCCAAACTGAAATTGGGTAATTCATCTTATAGCCGATATTTCAACTTATAGCCGAATGTTATATTTTCGTACACAAAATACGAAATATATACGATGATTTGGTAGCAAAATTATTGTTATACGGTCGCCTCATGTGTAGAATATTGATCAATTCAATAACGATGTTGCAGTTTATTAAGTTTTCAAACTCTAGAACAAAAGGTATTAGAGATTTACCGTCGTATAATGTCCCCCAATGTTCTAGTACACTGAAAGCGCAATAAGCGCAATTACCTCGAGCTATACCCCAGGTATCGGGGATATATGGCTTTGGAAAAACAGGTAATCCAGCGCTTTAGTTGCTTGCATTCGACGCATATCCTTGTTTATTGTTTAAAATGTAAAGCGTATATTGATTGTACTTGGGGTTGCATGAAGTTCGGCGATTTTTTCATGATTTTACGAAATCAACTACCGATTGGGAAACGATTACTAGAAACGATGGGCCGCCCGGACCGAAGAGGAATATCTAGTTGATTTAGGCTTTAAAAGTGAAATTTGGGTTGGCGTAGAATCTCTACTGCTTGGTAGATTTAGTGTGAAAAATCAATGAAAAACGCAATTTTCTTTTTCTATTGGGTACAAACCAGAGGAATTTCACAAGACCGGTGCTCAAAGCTATTTTCCAAACACTAAGATCCCATTTTCTTTCCATCGGACGAGACTATTGTCTATGTACCACAATGCGAAGAAGAATCTGGAAAAGAAATATAAACCACAAATCGGTTGATACTGGTTTGAATTCCGGTACCTTTCTGAATAAACCGAGAGTCGTTCGATAATTGTGAAAGTAGATTATTGGATGTTCTTTTACTTCCGTTCGGAAATGTGATAGCGCAATTATTAACAAATAGTTTCTCATGGATGGAGTAGAGACGAGAAGAGTACAAATCTGATTAATTGTAAATATTTGAAAACAGGTAGGAGAAAATATGTATATCAATATTAAAAACATACGATTTTCAAGAAAAGTTTTGCAGCCAGTCTAAACCATTGCCGATGACTCCAAGGAAAATTACTCAAATTGAACTAATAACCAATGTCTATCTTCAGTCACTAACGCTACATACTACATAGTAAGAATAATATATCGACAACCTGGATTCCCATAAGTCAAAGTAATATTCTAAAGGGGCTGTACTTTATATTTCTTATGGAGTTTCCACTTTCTGGTTAACTCCGACGGAGTTAACCAGAATGAGTCGATAAACTCCTTAACAATAATGGTGCGATGAGGTCGCCCAGGTTATATTTAGATCCACTTGCTATGAACAGACTAATTGCAAGCGTAGATGGGACCAATTGCGTGTATTAGAGTCTTATAGAGCCTGCCATTGTTATTAGCGAGATGGCCCAAAAGATCAACAGGTCCCACATTATATTTATTGTGCGTCGTCTATTGTTTAAAGCCGTTCGAACGGTAGTGTATCAATTCATTAATAATAATATTTTCTTGGTATGGCTTGGCTTCTAACTTTAGAAACTGATACTAAAGTCCTTTAAAATCTATATACTCTTTTCTTTCTCCTTCGGTAGAAGCTCTTTTGATGACAGAACTTCTTGCCAATCTTCCGACATGGTCGCCATCGCACATACCAGCATCGACTACTTTGAAATCAATTCCTGCTAGTTATGCTTCAGGAGCCTCCGGAACGTTGATGGAGGCAATTTCCCTCTATCCCCAGGTTACTGGGAACGATTTAGTTGGTTTGGTCCGTACCGCAAGAGGTGCTTTAGCTACTTTGACCATTATTAGTAATCAACAAGTCTTGGCTACTGCTACCGATTCGCTGGCCATGGCGTCTGCTACCCAAGCCATCTTTGATGCTACTTTGAACTTGGAGGTCTTATACGAGGAAATGAGTTTTTACGAATATTATTTATCAAGATTTGGTAATATCTTCTACTTAGTTATTTTCACCATAATCTTGTTCTACTTGACAGGGATGTTAGTTAAATCACGCTATTGGTGGTTTAATATCACCTTCATTGCTGGTTATGCCTTGGAATGGATGGGATTTTTAGGAAGAGTTTTGGCATTCACCGATAACCGTAAAAAAGAATACTTCTTATTAGAATACATTGCCTTAACCATTGCGCCAGCGTTTATTATGGCCGGGATTTACTTTATTTTTGCTCAATTGGTTGTGGTTCATGGTAGACAATATTCGGTTTTGAAACCGTTGTGGTATTCCTATTTGTTCATTACTGTCGATGTTTTATCTCTTATGATTCAAGCAGGTGGTGGAGGTGCTGCTTCACTGGCTACGGCAAATAACACAGATCCTACTCCCGGTACAAATACCATGATTGCGGGTATTGTTATCCAAGTGTTTGGGATGACGATTTTCTTGGTATTCTGGGGTGAATTCTTAAATCGTATGTATTTCAAATTTATTAACACGGAAAAAGTTGATGCCAAATATACTAAATTCACCAAAAGAAGTTTTGGGAATTTCTGCAAGTTAATATTCAATACCAAATCAATTCGACAATATCGTGCTGATGTTTTAGATCAAAATTATAATTCCAAATTTCAATATCTCAGAGTTGGAAAATTATTCAATTACTTTCCTTTGGCCATTACAATCGCCGTCATTGCCGTCTACATTAGATCCGTCTACAGAGTTGTGGAATTGGCTCAAGGGTTTAGTGGTTATCTATTCTCTCATGAAGTATATTTATTCACTTTAGACGCTATGATGATTGCCACTTGTGGATTGATTTTCTTACCGTTCCATCCAGTGTGGATCTTAGGTGAAGAAGTTGTGCTTAAATTAGCTGCCATTAAAAAGAAACATGACGTTGAATCAGACGAAGAAAATAAGTTAGATGAAGACCAAACTATTAATAGAGAGTCAAATGACGTTTCAGACCAAAGCAACGACCAGTTAAGCAGGGATGCCGCTACTAAAAGCGAACAATACCTAAATGCAGAAACTAGTCCGTTTGAGTCTAATACCCCCGTTCTTACTTCGAACGTATCTTCAAACATTAATGAAGACAGCGCTAATGCGCCAATTAGCAACGATGATCAACAACAAGGATTTGAAGGCAATACCAATCATAATGCCGGACTTAAATTCGTGTAGAGTTTGTTTATATATTATCAAAAATGATAATATTGATTTTTAATTTATTAATATATTTATTAATTTACATTGATTTTACATTAATGATACTACCCATCAATATATATACAGTTATCTAATCATTCTTTATCTTAAATCGTTTATTTAGTCAATATATTTTTTGGTTGCAAAAACATTTTGGGTGCAAATATAAAAACCCCTATTTGTGTAAAATAATTAATTTCCCACATTTATTGTTCTTGCTATACTTCGCTAAAGTCATGCCTGCTATATCTTATCCTACTTATGAGTTGATTCATTGTTCTGAAGAAGATAATTCGGAGGAAGTTGTTGTGCAAAAATATTTGGGGAAATTAGGAGAATTACTTTTGAATAAATATTACTTTCAACAAGCGTTACCATACTACCCCAGTAATTATTCTGAAGATCCAGTGTTAGATTTCACCGAGAATGGGTTGTTACTTGATGGTCATATTTCTTTCAAGTATGCCGCCGATGATATTGTTGATTTCCATGCAATTAAAATTGTTACTTCAAATGCTAAACAAGTGTCAAAAATATTTCAAATCTGCTTTGGTTTTAAAGAGATTGCCCATAAGGGATTAGAAACCGGTTCAGAATTCGTTGGCGCCCATGTTTTAAGGAATGGAAATGCCACTATTGAACTTGTTAACAATCTTGTCACGATAAAAGATGTTGAAGAATTTGCTATCGAGAACTGTGTTACTTTAGATTTGGATCATCATAGTTCATGGGGACTTCAGTTTTTAAGACAATTAATTACTGATTATTGTAACCAAATGACCACAATAGCTGATATCAAGAGTTATTCATCAAAGGTTAGAGTAAGCTCTTGTAATAATTGTCATGAAGCAGATGAGATCCGAAAAGAATTCAATTTAAGAATTGTTCCATTGCTTAGACCGATAAATACCGACTTTGGCTATGAAGAAGCCCATTTGTTCCAAAACTTTCTCGGTACACATAGTGATGGTGTAATTGATATTTCCCTTGTTGTCAAAGATATTGCTTATTGTTTTGCAAGAGCTATTATTGCTGGTGCAGCAATTATTAGACCACCTACAATTATAGGTGATGAGTATGGGATGGTTAAAATAGCCACTATTAGAGTACCAAATACTGATATTCTTCATACATTGATTGAAGATGTAAATTACATTGGACCCTATTTACCAAACTACCTGTATTGTTCAACAGTACCAGAATCTATCGGGTTTCATGTAATTGCTCATAATGGGAAGCTTCCACCTATTCAATTATCCAACATTGACCATTGTGTTGAAAATTATTCTTGGGATCAAAGCTTGGCTCAAGCAAAGTTTTATGCTAATGCATTTGGTTTCCACAAATTTTGGGCTGTTGATGAAGCAGATATTTCTACTGTTAATTCATCATTAATTTCAATTGTTATGGCTTCTGCCAATGGGAAAGTTAAATTACCATTGAATGAACCA
>JANIVU010000347.1:0-16714 GCA_030557765.1 Suzukiozyma candida
ACTCTTAAATAAATATCACATATTAATATCAGCGTAAGCAAAAATATAGTCATACGTTTAATTAATAGAATTAAAAGGGTTTTAAATCAAAAATTAAGTATTTAATTTGATAGTAAGACCTGATCCTTTGGGTCGATCAGAATATTATGACATTGGGAATAGTTCTCAGAGGTATAATCGATATACACAGGATTCTTGTCACCACTTGGTGGTTCTACAGTACCACTTCGTGGTTCCATCTACTAAAATAATACACTCAAAACGTTATTACAATAAAATTTAACCATAAATAAGAGACAAATTATATATATATATCGTATGTACGTTTAACCTAATCCAATTTCCTTGCCGTGAATAGATTATATCCATTGTCAAATTGAATTTGTCTAACAGGTCAAAACCAAGTCTTACCAACAAATTCAATATGAGAAATAAATTAAACCATAGTAGTCAATATCTGGGTTTAATGTAATCCTGCTAGACCTGGATCGTTTACCTATTATCCGAACGTCGACTGACCCATATTGCTCCTGCCAATCGTTCTGTAATGTGGGTTCATGGATACTTGCACCTTGAAAATGTACCCTGTAACATTTTCCTCGTCTTTTATGCATGTGTGTGGTTTCACTAAACCAAAATATCCTTAAACGACCTGTTGATTCGAACCATGTTTATAAATAATGATTCCTACTCATCTTTATTTTTCGTTTTATGCATATTAAATAGTTTGGTTTTACCAATATACATCCTTAAACGAACTGCATCAATAGTAATTATAGTGATTTTCAGTTACCTTTTATACAAATAGTTACCGCGCTACGCGCAGCTGCTATTTGCTAATTTATCCCGATTTCTGAAAATTCTGAAAATCCGAAACCGAGAGCTTCTCCGGAACTGGCGACGCTGGTTGAACTTCTTGTGGAGCTACCTGTTGTGGAGCAGCTATCTGTTTCCTTTCAATCACCTGTAAATAATTCGATGGAACATACCCGATTTTCCCCTGTCTCGACCTAACTTTCCACCAGTTAGATTCCTGGCCCAGGGGGTCGAGTTTGGATAAAATGGCCACTAGTTCCCCAGATTTCAATTCGACTTCGATATTGGGGTTTTCTGGATTGAACTCGTAAAGCGCTTTAGCAAACTGTAAGTTTGCTGGGTCTATCTGGCCGGGATGTTGTTGAGGAAGCCCATTTTGTTGCACATTCTTTTCATTAATCTTTTGAATGGCTTTATTTAACAAATAAGGGAATCCTATCGATGCTACTAAAAACAAAAGTAATGGTTTTAACGAAATCGTCTTTCTAGCGGTCCCTGAAGCTTGCTGTTGGCGTTTAAACTCTAAGGCCTTCTGTTTTTTATCAAACTTATTAAACTCTTTAGGGTTGATACCGTAATTATAAGTCGCCCCTGTAATTTTGTAGAATATTTTCTTGATAAATTTAATTAATGCAAATATCCCTAACAAAGACCCTAATGCATTTCTTAAATTACCAAACTGTTCTGCCAAGTTAACCATAGTGAAGAATGACGAATGGGTGGCCATGTAAGTTGCCTCCAACATCTGAGCAAACCCCCCTACTGCCCCGATTATAGATTCTATCAACTGGAAAGTGGCTTGGGTGCCCTCTCCGAGGCCGCCTGGGCCATTCATACCATTCTGCCCATACATACCACCCATACCACCATACATAGAAGAGCCATAACCACCCATACCACCATACATACTGGAACCATAACCACCCATCCCTGAGCCGTACATAGAAGAACCATAACCACCCATAGAACCATAACTGCCCATTCCTGAATAACCACCCATCCCTGAACCATAACCACCATAACTGGATCCATATCTGGAGCCATAACTACCTGAGCCATAACCAGTATTACCATATGAACCACCTAATGAGCCTGAACCATAAGTAGAAGAACCAGCAACATTATCCATTGAATTAGTGAGACTTTGGGGTCTATCTGGTATAGCCGCGGCAGTAGCCGAGTTGATTGTAGAAGAAGTTTGAGCAATAGATTCACCTGGCTGAGCAGTGGCAGCACTTTCCCAAGGTTTCTGTCTAGGTTGTGACATTTAAATCAAAAAAAAGTAATATATATATAAACAACTATTTCTTTAGTAGTATAACAATCAGAAACTAATTTACCTCCACCTTTAAAAAAAATTAGAGTCACGTGGAAATGACTAAAACAAGACTAAAAAGGGTTTAAATGGTAGGAGAAAGTAGAGGATCAAAGAGAAGAAGTAGTAGTAGAGGAAATATAAGATAGAACTTTGATTTGGTGTTATTGCCACTCTTCTAGAACTACATTATTTTCTAGAAATCACCCATTTAATTTCTAGTTGATTCCCTCGGTTAATCACATGAAAAAAGATTAAGCAACATACATAAATCAATGGAGTTAACAAGTATTTTTTATTTTACGTATAAATATATATATATATATAGTAAGCTCTAAGCTAGTATTTCTATGGCAATGGTTCAGATGAACTACTTAATCTGTTTAAATGTAAATATACATCTGTTCCATACCCTTCCATACTGATCAATTTCAAGTCTCCTCCGAAATATTGGGCATACAATCTTGAAATAGGTAATCCATAACCAAACCCAGCCATTGGTGCTTTAAAAGAAGATTGTGATCCATCGGCTTCTAATACTGGTGTTTCATCTACTGTAGTGTATAAGTATGTCCAGATCAATGGGATTTGACTAATAGGTATACCACCTCCTTCGTCGGAGATTTTAATAGCTATGTCTTCTGATCCTTCGGAAATGATAACTTTAATAGGAGGGAATTTTAAATCATTAATATCTATCTTTTCCATTGTTAAACTGGGATCTTCTTCAATCATTTTCTTCTTTAATAATGGAGTATGTGTTTCAATGGTTGCTCTAAGAGAGTTTTTCAATGTTTCAAATAACATATGGATTAAATGTCCTGGTACATACATGAAATGGATATCGTGTTTAGGACAGATTAATTGGATTTCTGGGCCTTCAATCAAACCGTAGAAATCTTCACATATATAACTGGCAGTTTCAATTGCATCCTGGGCAATTTCTCCAACATTACAATCAGTACATATAACCCCCACATAATTCAGTTTATTGCCAAATCCTTTATTTTGACCGCCATTCAAAAATTGGGAAAGACGTTGTTTGGTTGGGGACTGTTGCGCCAGATTCAACGCTATATGTTGACCAATCAACATTCTAATCCCGATTCTCGACATGTAAAATCTGTCCAAGAATCCTTGAATTTGTGAATTGACCAACGTTTTTTGATTTTGTAATTTCCACTCTTGTACCCCTTGGGCCATGGTGGCAACTGTAGCATCGTGTCGTTTTTTAATCTTCATTAACGCATCATTGACTAGTTTATTATAGTCATAAACATGTTTAGGCCAGACAATGTTACCAGGGCAACCGGTATAGTATTTTAATCCGTATGTTGGGGATGTTTTCTCATTAGCGTTACTGGTGTCAGTCTTTTCAAAATTGGCATAATTTCTCTCAAACGTGCCGTGGGAGTGCTTCAACACAATCCCATCATCAGTGAACACATCACTCGCAGGCATATCCTCCTCCAACACCTCCTCTTGATTCATTTTCTGGTCTTTAAACAACAAACTCTTCAAATTGTCGTCGATTTCCGGTTTTTCGATATTGATCAATTCTTCAAAACTCTGGGAGTACCATTGCTGTACTTTTTGAGTCGACGGCATCAAGTTCAACCCAAAGGGGGCATTGTCTAAATCCTTAACTTTTTTAGCTAACCGAATCCCCAATTCTTGTACAATGAAATTGGAGGCAAGGAAAATTGACCCTGGCGACGGATTGGGGCCAAATTGCACCATCTGTCTAATCGATATTGACGTTTGTTTATGGGCGGCATACTGGTATATCTGTTTCTTCAAAGCAGCAGTTAACTCCCACCCTGAACTCATATTGAATAAATATATTGATAAACTCTTTCAATGAATAACCAGTATTATTGAAATGAATGAATAAGAATAAATATAATTAGAAAGAAAACAAATATATTTGCTAAATATATTTCCAAATATATTTCCCCAAACTATAATTTCACAATTCAATCCAATTAAATTGAGGAAAAATTTAAGTCCGATCAAAAATGAAAATTAGCAACTAAATAAAATTTGCAGATATGGTGGTAAAGGGTGAGGTATGTAGAGGATGAGAATGGTTATGATTAGATCTACCCATTGGTCTTTTCAGATTTGAAAAATCATGGTTTTTGTATTCGTAAGTTTTTTTTCGACAATATTGCATTTACAACTGGTCAGTGGGGGGAGTTATTTGTAAGATATAATTGAACTAGTATAGCAAGATGATTCTACATTGAAAAGAATAAACCAATTTCTATAAAAGTAAGTTATCAATAGTATAAGACAAACCCCACATTCAAAGTTGGACTAATGAAAATGGTTTGAAACGTTTATCCATAAGTATGAGGTTAAGGGCTACGAAAGTATATACATTAAATCTGTTGTTTACATTTACCAAAGACCCTCATTAGAGCTACTTGTAGACCAAGGTCGAAAGGTGATGCAATCACCAGAACGAATTGTGGGGTAAGAAGATAGATCAACTTTGCTACCATTTGGACTAACCATGGTAGTAATGTTTACTTAAACTGTTTGAAAGTACACCTCTTATCTATTCTGACTTAAATTTTATTGAAATGGATACAAAATTGGTAATGGAATTGGAAATTGAAATGAAAATGGTTGCAAAACTTGCTAGCTGGTGAATCACAAAAGATCGAGATGTCAGTCAATTCATAATTCTAGCTTATTCCTGTGAATATTCGCCAATCCAATTCAAACCCAACCATTTCAATTGATAACTTGCTTCGCAAGACCTTACATTCTAACTAGATCTTAGTTTCCCTGGAAAAGTGAAGGAGTGAGATTGAAGTGACAACCAAAAGAAAATCCATCAATGAACAATTAAATATACCATTCTACTACAGAATATCAATATATAGCGAAACCAATTATATATAGAATAATAAAATTACCTACGATAGTACCTACAGTAGTACCTTTGCAAACCCCTTAAATCAAAACCGTCCAAGTCAAGTCAATTCCCGATACTTCCCACCTTCCATACTTCCATACTTCCATTTATCCCTTACAAACCCCGAACTCACACTACAATGAATAACCGATAAAATGACTAACACTTGATTCCATTTATCCTAAAAAATAATTAAAAATCACCCCAGAAAAATCACAAGATTAAACAAAAAATATATGATGTAGTTTTCGGACCCGAGGAGAATCAGAGAAAATATGATGTAATTTCTAATCACGTGATAATGACTCAGATAAGGTTAAGTGGAAGGTAATAGGACTATAGTAAACCGAGGAAAAGACGATAGAGTTTCTATAATCTTTCTATAATACTAACCTATACTTATCATGTACCATTACTGACACTATACACTTTCATCCATCTCTCTAATCTAAGGAATGACGTCTTTCGGACTTATTTCAATTGCTCATTTTCAAAGTTCCTCACAGCCTAAAAATTATTATTTGAGATTTGAAATTTTTCTTCCTCACACCCTATGAATCATCCCCGGATGATTCATATGGAAAATATATAAATATCATGATTTCAACTAGAATAAATTTCATTACACACAAATAACAAATACAACAGTTATAACAAACACAACAATAACAATATGAAGATCTTGATAAATACTATTAAAACAGGAAGCAAATGCTGGTTACCTGTCACTCGACAAATGAGTAGGGGTACAAATGTAAAGTTGATGAATGCCAATACTCAGAAATGGGAAAAGGTGGTAGTAAAGACTGATGAAGAAGTCTACTGTCCAGAACATAAGAAGCAGTAAGAAGGGTTAAAAAAGATTCAATCATTGAATGATTGAATGATATACCAATTGCGATTGATACACATACACATACCATTCATCGCTAGTTATGTATATATAATGATTAATGAATATTTATTAGTATAATTTAAATGTAGTTTGTAATTGATTGGCTAGATCTCACTGGATAAGCTTTTTTTGTGCGCGTGGGTAAAGGGAAGAAATTGAAAAAGAGATAATGTTCCTGCAGGATGATAAAATGTGTGATTGATTTTATGCATGGAAGGGATGGAAGGGGATGTTAAGGGGAGTTGGTATAGGAGGTTGAACGTGATATTAGTAAGTCAACCAGTATACAATTTACTGGTACAGCTGGCAATCCTCCTATATGATACCACGTTTTCAGAAATCCAGCAGTTTGGTATCTTACTCATAATACATTTACGTGGTGATTGTTAATATTTTTGGTGGTAATGCGTAAATACGATTACTATTATTTAGGAGTAGATTATTATTAGTAACCGTCCATCAACGATTCATTGTACATAATGATTAAAGTTTATAAAACCTGGGGTAAGGGATAATATCCTCCCGGAGTTGTCATTATTGAATGATTACAATGGTTTAGAGTTTGATTCAAGTTATTTCATCCCGGAGTTGACTTTTCAATACCATTGTTGAGATTGATTGATTGTTTCATTGATTCATTAACCATTATTGATAAGTATTTTTTTGTAATTGAAATTAATTGTTAATAGGGGTATGGTTAAATTAAGTATGGTTAAATCATTAGCTATTCTAAAACCATGCCATTTCCCCTTTTTGGTTGCAGAAAAAATTAAAGTTTTGAAATATGGGGTAAATTATGCAGTATGACTTTTTTAAGATTGTTCTATCCCACCGATACGGTGATCCCCACCTTCGATGAAATTCTTACCACTTCAGTCCCCTCCGATGGGTGCTGACACATTTCATCTTCTCCTGGTCTGATTGGTGGTTTTGATATGCATTTATCGATTCGATAATTCCATGTTTGCTAGTGAGGAGATCTCTTCAATAGAGGAGAAGAGAACAATGGATATTTCTAACGGACTATACGGTTATCCCTTTGTTTGGTCGTATTTAGTAACTTTAATTTCTCACCCATTGTGGTAATTCTCTTTGATTACGATGACGTATATGACAAATATTGTATAGTCGACAAGATTTGTCTTTCCGATTTCGATTAAAGAATATTTGCTTCCCCTTTTACTCGTCCCCTCTACCCTTTCACCACTTCATCCCCTCTTTCACCACTTCATCTCATCTAGTCCCATCCTCTTCTGCATCCCCTCTACCTTTCACCTTCGTCCCCTCTACCTTTCACCACATCTTCCCTTCTACCATTTCACCACATCATCCCCTCTAGTCTTTTATCTTGATCTCCTTTAGTCTTTCACCACTCCATCCCCTCTACTCTTTCACCGCTCCATCCCCTCTTCAAACCACCTCCATCCCCTCTTCAAATTAGCCCATGGCTTCAAAACATCAATTATCCCAGTAAATATTTTATATCAGTTTAATACCACCATTTATTCAAAGTTTCTAGTTAATGTCGAAAGCTTGATCAACCACATAGATATTTTGTTAGGTTGTTGATCCTACAATTGGTGGTTTTTCATCCTGGTCCATTTGTATTAAACAATTAATGATATAACTATTGGTTATGATTTCCTGGGTTTAGCTTATCTCTATTCTGGTAAACTATCTTACATTGCATCATTACCAATCAAACTGGAACGATTACTATTAAAAACGATAAAATGATAGAATACCATTCACTAGTGAATAGTAATCTATCTTGATTGATTGGTATTTAGTGATTGACCGATTGGAATTTGTCCACAAGAGAAATCTTTGCCCTATAGTTGGAGTTTGTTATTGAGGAGGCGTACTATGTCGTTTCTCGTGGTTCATAAATGGATTACCATCCTCATATTGCACTATTTTATTTCTTACTGACCTAACCTTTTCTGTATATGAATTTTCCCTGAACTAAGGTAGGTGGCTATTAGAAATTTGTTAATTTGTATCTATTGATTACAATGGAATTAGAGGTGATGTGTTTGCTGTGAAGTTTGAGTTGAAAACTCCATTGTTTCGGGTTACTATTAACAAGTTTATACATATATATATATATCATAAGTGTGTATTAGATCTATACATGTTGTAATGAGTTTCATTCTAAACCATCTTTGAAAACCCCTAAAATGGAAATTGGAGATTAAAGATACTTTGCTTCTGACTGGCAATAAATATTATATTGTGGTAATTTTCATTTGTTGCAAAATAATCGAAAAATTGCCAAAAAGACGAAATACCGAGAATGAGAATCGAAGCGGAGGGATGACATCATTGGAACACATTTTAATATTTGCTAGACCTTAGATACACAATTCAAATCAACCGCCATAATTAAATGAAGCTGATTGTCCAACTAATCAATCGTTCTATTAACCAGATGTATAATGAAATATAAAAACACTAATAAATTACGAAGACGAAAAGATGATTTTAGAAATCAAAAATCAAATACAAAAGTAACATGTATTGTATTTTATTGAATGATCTATCTGTATCGTCTGGTATATCCAGTCTTTTACTGGTTTCAATCAATATACAGATTAGGTTATATAGTCAGCGGTATACAGCTACGTTGTATAGATTCCGGTAATGATAAAAACCTGCACTCATCTATATAAAAACCGTTTATTGTAAAATTGACTTTGTTTACCAAGTCAAAACCCAGTTAACATAAATTCGATAGCAATGAAAAATAAATTAAACCATAATAATAGTCAATTGGTTCTTTATGAAACTTTAAACAGGAGTTAAAGATTTCATCTTGAACAATTCTTATTTTTAATATGTATATAGATGGTATTTTCACAGTGAAAACGGAAATTCTCTAGAAACTAACCAAGGATTCGTGTGACAATCAACCGTAAATGAAAATCAGCAAGTACTCATTACGGAGTTGTAATCTTGCAGCTGAAATTACCCGGTTAAACAATGCCAACTAACATTAAATGCCTCAAAGTTAACCGTAAACGTTGATCTTCTCGCATACATAATTTGGATGATTCATAGTCATCTCCCTCGGAGTTTTTTTACCACATTATCGGAGAATATCCTCCGCATCAAAGTATACCTCTGTAACACTATATAAAGAGAAGAAATATACCAGTTTATTGATCACAAATCACAAATGAGCGTATTCAGAAGAGGATCAAAAAGCTGGGTACCAGTTATTAGCAACAACACCAATTACTTAGTTAGATCATTTAACATCAGAGCTACAACCAATTTGCATTCGAATTACTTGAATAAAACAATCAAATCCAGGAAAACGGAGGAATTAGTTAACCATTTGGAAGACGAGTTTGGTGAGTTCAATCCTATAGTGTACAGCGAGGGTGATGTCAATTGTCCCGGTCATGAAATCGTAGAACAAAGGTCATGAGATGATGGTTATTTATTTTATAGAGTAATATATTTGAAATGGAAATGATGTAGACACTTATAGATATAACGTAGACAAACAATATTTTGATTTGTGCATTGGTTAATTTAGGAGTTACTTTGCAAGCATTCCATCACAAAAAAAGTACCCCGGCTTTTTCAAGAACTTACTCCGAGGTTATGCCAAGGATCGGGTGGGTTTAAACAAAAATCAAGAGTACGAATTGATAATTTACGAATCCGTTCAGATTGTTAAAACGAGGTGGTCTAAACTGATCTGAAATAGATATCTGCTATGTTCCTTAAAGTAGGATCTGTCAATGTTATGTATAGATTTCAATATCCAACACAATTTAAAATGGCTATCTAACATAGCCATACATTGGCCCACAGATCAATCGTATCAACTGCAATAATGTCAATGTCATTTTTTTATTCATCTTTTGCTAAGTTGATTTCACATGAGCAAACTTAATCTAACACAGGTGATGCTAATTTAGTTTTCTTCGAATTAACCCTATTCAAACTAGACCCACTAGAATCATAAAAGACTAACTATAATGTTTGTCAGATTTAATGAGGTTCTTTTAATCATAATTTGTTATTTACTGGAATATTCTACTTACAGCATATCTATTTTCAGCCATGTGGTAAATTCGAATTAGCTCGATCCCTGAAGTTAAATGTTACATTGAAATTTTTTATTTGGATACATATCAGATTGAAAACAAAACATGGGAAAGACAAGACTATTTAGATCAGTTTAGTTATATCAACCACTAGACTGTTGTAGTATTGTTAATCAGCTAACTGGGGCAGTCAATGTTTAACTGTGGAACGTTTTGCAACCTTTCGGTTATATTCCTGCATATATACCAATGATTTGCATTGATTACATTTATAAACTATCCTTACCCTTTGCAATTTACCCTTAATCTTTCATCAAATGAAGATTGCAGTGGGTCAATTGTGTTCGAGTGTTCGGGTGTTGGATAATGCTCACATTGTTAACAAATTAATTAATAAAGCAGTAGAACAAAAAGCCAAGATCTTGTTTCTTCCAGAAGCCACAGATTATATTGCTAAAGATGCTAAGCAATCAAAGTTTTTAGCTGATTTATCAGATCAATTTATCAAATTGATCCAGACGGAATTGAAGAGGTTAAACACAAAATTATTTGTATCCATTGGTATTCTTCAACCATCTCCAAATTCAGGCCGGGTGTTGAATTCGCAACTCTGGTTAGATCAATATTCGTTGAAACAGAATTATCGTAAATTACATTTATTCGATATAAATGTCGCCAATGGCCCAGTATTACAAGAATCTAAGTCCGTGGAACCAGGTAATTATGTTTTAAAACCATTTGAAGGTCCAGATGAATTCAAAATTGGGTATGCTATATGTTACGATATAAGATTCCCCGAGTTGGCCATGGACTTACGGAAAATGGGCGCTGATATTATCACTTATCCTAGTGCATTTACCACGAGAACTGGCGAGGCCCATTGGAAGGTCTTGGGCCAGGCACGAGCCATTGAAACACAGACTTACGTGGTTATGGCCGCCCAGTGCGGTAAACATGATACCGAGTCACAAGATTCTAAGAGAATCAGTTATGGCCATTCCTTAATTATATCTCCCTGGGGAGATATTTTGGCAGAAGGTAAGAAATATGATGATGACTTGACAGTTGATGTCGATGCCGATGGCGATTACTATGAATTAATCACAGCTGACTTGGATATGAAATACTTGAATAAAGTTAGACAAGATATGCCTATCTTGGATCATCGAAGAGAAGAAATCTATAATAACCCCAATGCTACTTGGGAAGGGTATGATTATTAGTTAATAATATTATTTGGAATGTTATAGTTGTTTGAATAGATATATAACTTGGTTGATAGATGAAAGGTGAAATCAATATCATAATGAATCCCCTTTATCATTATTTTTAGGTAATTGATATTCACAAACTATGATTAGAATGATTCTACATGAGAAATATAAAATATTTAAATTATAGGCAAAAATGCCTGTTTAAATACCAATAAATTAATATATATATACATCAGAGACTGATTATGATAACTTATATGAAATAATAGTATGTATATATAGCATGTATAAATAATCCCGATTAACCCATCTTTATAGTGTAGGGGCTAATTCGCAGCTAAAAATATCATAATCATCGGTGGCGTAGATAAATCATTAGATTAATTATATATTTGATTATTAGAGATGGGTGATCACGCTGGTGCTATCAAAGCTTTATCTGCTTGTGCGATTACACTTATCATATGTTTAACCATCCTTAAGTGGGTTGAAATGGTGTTTGCGCACTCCCAGGCTAGACAACGTATTAGAGCTGGGCTCGATGTAGAGAGAAACACACCGGCAAATACTAATGAGGGTAGTAGTAATGGCCCTGAATTACCAAGCTACGACTATGCCAATCCCAATGAAAACTATAAAGGTAACGATGAATGAGTTAGAATATGAAATTTTATTTATGTCAACAGGGTTAAAATGACGTGGGACTATATGGAAGGGAAACGTTAATTACCAGTTTATTGGTATTAACGAAGGGATGATTTGGAAATTTTAAGAAGATATATATATATATATGTTTACGAATAAATGTTTTTGTTAGCTGAACCATGATTAGGGGATATTTGTTTTGTAAGGTATTTCTAATGTAGGAGAAATAAAAGAGCTGTAGCATTGATAATAGTGGAATAAAGAAGCAATATTATCATATCTCACCTCGTGGTTATCCCCAAGTATACCCGATTAAATCCATCATCAATAAAATTGAAGCTATTATTGCTATTCAAATAATCGTATCACATTTACATCAAACCGCACCAGTAATATCATATCTTAAGTATAATACTATCAGTTGACGTCCTTTTGCCTACACTATACATCAGATTAATTAAAGGCATTATTGTTATCAAATAATTGTTTCAAATTTACATCAAACTTTATCGTTATTGACATTAAACGGTATCTAATATTTCCCTGAAATTATATATGACATCAGTTTGTGTGAAATTAACTTTTGTTGCAACTAGTTACTCCAAATAATATTTAAGCAATGATGTCAAAAACTCGGTAAAACCACCCTAAATGAGTAGCACTTCCATTTTTCTGATAACAAAAGAATCCTAGATAAGCACGGGTTGACCAGATTAGGCGTGATTATTTTTATGAATATATATAGGCAAAATAATAACACTATTATCTATAAATTAATCATGATCATATAGCAAGCATCATTAATCACTCAAGGGGTGGATTAGGTATACGATAATACTAGATAACTTATGTTAACACGAGGTATAGCCTTCCAGGCTATACAGCAGGCTATAACTGTTAAATTTAGATTTTTACCACGCGTACTCACAGCGCCACCATCACCATCACCAACTTAAATCAACCACTGATTTGGCAATACCAACTTCTACATCGGAAAATCTTTTCTGAATAAGCTATTAAGTATCGATACATTTAAAAGAAATTGTATCTGAAACCAAAACAGTTTACTGGCTAAAAGTTAATCAAACCATTAACAATTAACCAATTTATCTACCCCTAATAACACTATCCCTATTACCACTACCACCATCCCCTCCCCTCTTCTCCCTAGCTTCTCGCTTTGCCACCCTACCTATGTCTAGTTCTTTCCCCTCTCCGCCGCATTGAAAAGAACACATACTAAAAATAAAATACACTCAATACGAGTGAAAAAAGAAACTACACGTGTCGGAAAAACGTTGCAGAGATAGTCCGATAAGAATCTAGATAAGAATCTAGACCCTTGAGCAATAGTATTAGAAATAGAAAGTAGAACTAGAACTAGAATCAATAGATCTATGAGAGATGTAAGGTAAAGTATAGTGTATAGTGATAATAATACTTCTATACAATGTAGTGTACACTCCAGTGCAGTTGTTGAACAACAATTTCTGTATCTCCTCTTCTAAACGAGAACTCCTCTTTGGAAGGGAGGGGATTTCAGCCCAAATAATTTTTTTTGTTGAGATTGATTTTATGCAGGAAATAATTATGACTGATCCTTCCCCTCTTGCACAGATATATAAACGACTAAAGATAACCACAATTAAAATATTACTACTACTATTATTACTATTACTATCTTCATCTCAACATGTTCAAGTTCTTTAAAAAACCAGTGGTCAACAGTATTAAAGTGTACCATAACAACACTCAATTGTCCAACCAATTGTTAAACAAGTTGAATAACTATAATATGACTTTTTCAAAGTCGCAAGAAACTATTCTGATTCAAGATTTCAATTATTGCTTGAATAATGTTGTCGATGTTCACCCAGATAACAAAGATATTTTATTATCTCTTTTTGGTAAAAAGAGATTTGATAATTTAAAGTTGGATGACTTTAAACAAGTTTCCCATCCTTTGATTATTGATTACAAACATAATTTAATTGCCGCCGATGAAAAGAGTTTCAATAGATTGATGAGTAATTATAATGGATGTGGTATCCAGGATTTTAGAAATGATGTAAAGAGGAAGAGTGAATGGAAAGAGGATTATCGGCAGTTGAGCTTGGTAGCTCCGGGAGTTCAGGAGTATGCTGATTTGTTCTAACTTAATGAGCGCAGCGAATTAAGTAAATGTGAAATTAATGCAAAGCATTAATTGATTGATTCATGATGCAAGACGTCATGATTGGGCTCGTTTAACGAGGGTTCACTCTGGGAGTGACTGGTAGGTTTATAGATAAATTTAATAAATAATATGGTAGATACGAGTGTTGACGAGCGAAGCGAGTCAATTGTAGATGCGAAGCATCGTGCGAGTAAAGTTAAGATTGATGAGCGATGCGAGTCAACTAGAGTTGTAGATGCGAAGCGAGTGAGAATAACGTAGCAGTAAAGCTAATCGATTATCTCTTGTAGACGCGCATCATTGAAGTAAACATAAGCGATCAACAATCATCAATAGCCGCCAGCCGATTTACAATTACTATAACATTACCGAGCTGGAGATACTTGTTTACTACCAGGTGAGTATCGTAGGTTTACGACAGTTAAGACTGAATCAGTGGAAACTCCGTTGAACCCCTAGAGTGGGTTTTAATGTCCATCAATCCAGGGTCAATAAATCATAAGACCCACAATCGTTCTACAAGTATGAGGGGATTAAACTACAAGGGTACAGGGTGAACGGAATGAATATGATCACCTCGTTACCTTCGCTTTACCTTACCATTGTTAGCATTCGTTAGCTAAACGATCGGAATGTGGTAAAAATCGAGCATAAACAAAATGCTGGTGAAGAATCACAACCCCAATTAAACTAATCAATCATGATTGATTGGATTCTCATATACTCTATACTACTACCACCATTGATATGTATACTACATCAATATAGACCCATCATTGTATTCATCACCCCTATCCCCTATCATCTCCATTTAATTTTACCCAAAATGAAAAGAGTCAGAACAAAAGAGGGGAATTCGGAAATGAGGAGTTTTTTCTTTAGGGGGTTAGAGGGGAATATGTTAGGTGGCGGTGAGTCACAAAGTTAAACGACAACAAAGTTACACAAAAATAATAATTAATCCGAATGTATAGACTTGTGAAATAACAGGTTGAGGTTAATATTGAAATAATGGAATACAAAAGATAAAAGGAAAAACAAACCATCGAATTAGTACCAACAGCAATAACAACTAATACATGCAGTTTATCATTTATACTTTCCAATCGATTACTCAACAAATCTACTGGTGTAGCTTACTTTCCTAAAATTTAAACTGGCGTATGTATAACAATAATTTCTAAAGCAACGTTCCAATAACGTTTATTTCCTCTTTGGTAATATTTCCAAATAGAGAGATCCTTCCAAGAGGGGAACCCTTTTGGGTAGATAGGAGTGGAGGGGTCGGATTGTGGTAATTGTTGGTTTGCGTTGGGAAGAGAGAGAAAACAAGCGGTGAAAGCAAATGGAATTCTTAGGTAAATTGATATACTGTAGGAATTTTATGTTCTATATCAGTATCTTTTGTCGATCGAATGATAGGTAAGAAGTGAGCGTTGGTTTATCTTTGGTTGATATACCTTCGAGTTCTACTTTCAACAAGAATTATCACGACATTGACGTGTCAGATATTCTACAAATCTTTTAATTGTCAAATTAAAAGAATCGTTGATAGTACGATGAATTGGTACAGAGAATATAAAATTGAACCTAATCTAGTTGGATACTTTTATGAATTGGCGAGTAGATAAATTCAATTCAATTCAGATTACACAACTTGTCAATGACTATTGATTATTGTATTTTTTTATTAATTAACTAATATGAAGAATTATTGATTGATAGAAAAAAAGTTCTTGATAGAAATTCGAATGACTCCAATTTTGCATATCCACCTAGCCATACTATTACGATGAACTGGAGAGTAGATAAATCAAATTTAATCTGACATTTTCATAATCATAATAATATTAACAATAACTAACTATAAACTACTCTACACTAAAACCCCATTCTTTTGATCACATATTGTTGGGCGACAATACCAAAAGTCAAGCTTATACCTTCTCTAATCCAATCCTTGACCCATTCGGTGGGGTCAACGCCTTCGATATCTTCACCATCTTCACCTTTGAAGGATTCCAACTTTTCACCATTCAACCATTTTGCCCATATCAACGGGAATGGTTGGGTCTTGGACACAATGATAATATCATTGGTGATATCTTTCAAGATAATTGTGAAAGAAAACGAGTTTTGGTTGGCAGAGTCAATAATGATGGGACCATCTTCGACCTCGGCTTCCTTCCCTTCTAATCTGGTGGTGATTGGTTGGATTGAAATAAAAATATTGGTCTGGTTAATCTCCTGCACCGGTTCCAAGTGTTCTGTCTTTTGGTTACTTTCCAAGGTGATTTTATTGAAATCTTTAATTGAAGATTCCAAGTTGGCAAAGCCTAATTTTTCACCATCGATTAACTTACCATAAAACATATTCAAATCGATGAATTTACCCGTGGTTTCTGGGTGCGTATGGTTGAAATTGGTCACTGATACTTTAATGCCCCCTTCAACTTGGTTCATGACTCGATTGAACTTTTCGTTAACCAAGCGATCAAGATAATTCAAATTGACATCATAGATTAATAAGATGTTGAGTAACTCATCATCTTTACTCATTAATCCTTGCGTGATCTGCTGGGAGACATTAACAAGCAATGAATTCAATTTCGAAGTCAAGGCTTCGGTAGCTCCGCCGGAGGCTTCTTCTGAATTCAACAATTTCT
>JANIVU010000348.1:0-16735 GCA_030557765.1 Suzukiozyma candida
ATCTTGTCGTTGAATCGTTTGGTTCAGGAAAAGGAAGATAACGATAGATATGCCGGTCAAATATATCGTTATCGCCATTAATTTTTTTCTGTAATTGGGCTGACAATTCACGTAAATGGTCTTCGGTAAAGTTGGCATCATCAAGATTAATTTTCAATATTGGCACAATATGTTCATCTCCTTTGATTTTCGATAAAGAGTATTGGGCAATCGTGGGATTGCTCGCGTTAGTATCCAGTTCATTAATTTCAATGATCTGATCAGATTCTGAATTTTCAAATAATAGCTTTCGAGTGTTTTGTTCCAAACCCAAGAATTTTAACTCTTCAACCACTTTATTGATACATTTCTTTAAAGCTTTGTATTGTATCGCTGCTGATAACCAGTCCTCAGGAATCTCTTCCTCCGCCAACGATTTTTCTAACTGTTTAGCAAACTTCATATCAAAAACATGAATGTATATATCTCTAGAATGACTATCGCACTCTATCTACACATCAATAACCTCTCCAAAACTGTTGTCAAATAATAATGTCAACTTGTCTATTCGATGAGCTTAAAAAATTAACTTCGTATAAATGAGCAAATTTACATAATCACAAGTCTGCCCCAAATGAAACAATGGAAATATGTAGCCCATAAAGTTAAAATCTCTTTGTATTGTTCCAGCCACTCAGTTGTTTGCTGTCATGTTTGTCACAAAATACAAAAATAAAAGATGTTCTCCGATACCGGGAGTCGAACCCGGGTTTGCTCGGTGAAAGCGAACCGTGCTAGCCGTTACACTATATCGGAGATTTTATAACTGTGGAAAAATGCACTTGTTCTCGACAGCAGGGTCGAATTATAGAAAAGTTTCCGAAATTTTCTTTGAAATTGGTAAATTTGACTATGTTTCCTTGTTCTCCGGGTTGTATTTTGGTTTCTACTGTCAATTGTTTTCATTATTTTATAAAACTTGGTGGAAATTTATGAGTATTTAATATTTTTGTGATTTCGTGATTCAATGGAGAGTCTGGTAAAGTAGGAAGGGGTCAAAAGTAGTCATCATAGGGAGACTATTATATCTACACTTGATTCAGACAACCTTCTTATTATGCTAAATCTGTTTGTTTTTTTGTAAACTAGTTATATTGGAATTAATGACAATAATTGGCTAAATAAATTGCATTTACTCATATATATATCCTACCTGCAGATATAAACTAAATCTTTTAGCTCAATAAACCCTCTCACAATCACATACTCCATCACATTTTCTCCGGCATTGGTTTTGTTTTCTTTCTTTTTGGTCCTTCATCGTGGATCCCGTCAAATATGTATTCTTCTTCACTGGTAAATACATATTCATTTTCACCTTCAATGAAAGATCCATATTCGTATTCAGTCATCTCCACATCTTTTGGACTTTCTTGGTGCCTTATTGGTGTTCCTCTTTCGCTTTGACACTCCCTTTCCCAAGAATCATCATCTTTCACTACTTCATCTGCGGCATTATCTTCACAGACTTTTCTATCTTTACAGTCTTCTCTATCTAAATTATCTTCTAAATCACGCAACATTTTCAAGGTATGTGGTTTCTCGATTAGTGGATCCGTACCAAATGCAAGCATTATAGCAATAGCACTGCTACTTTCTTTTTGTTTTTGTAAAACATATACCTTAGTCAACATTTGGTTGTGTAGCCTAAAAAGCGCTCTATTTCGGTAATTTTCATCTCTTATTCTTTGCATTCGGGCTTGTTGCCTTTCCCAATATTCTACTCGTCTCTGTTCCATTTCGGGATATATATCCTCTTCCATCTCGTCATCTTGATCCTCGTCCAGTTCGCTAAACTGATCCTCTTCGACTTCTTCATATTGATCCTGGTCCAGTCCGCTAAAATTATCTTCTTCCATATTGTGGTTTGTGAATACTTATTTTTTTGCAATCATATTTGTGTGCAATTGAATTTGCACAAAAATTTTGATTTGCCAAACTGGGCTAAGTCGCTACATGGGGAATGAAAATATTTCCGTTGAGATTCTAAGTGTAAATGCTTCTTTTAAAATTATATGTTTCCAATAAATTGGTAATTGTAAAATTTGTAAAGTTGTGAAAATTCTTGATAAACTAAGATTATCCAAAAATAAATGCCGACCAAAAAGAGCGGGGTTTAAGCTCTTATAACTAGAATATACTGAGACAAATGGATACAAACTTAAGTAGACCTATAGCTGTAGATTTTTAAAGGTTTAATACACCTTCAAGGAAAAAAAAAATCAACGAGACAACACACCTATGGATCCATTGACAACAGCATAGGTCTAATTCACGGGAATTGAATACCCAGGTGGTATAGACTACCTCTAGATTTGTTTTCTAAAATTCTCCCGGTGAAGCAAGTTTTTTGAATGGTAATTCCATTTTCATTGCTGGTGTGGTAAATTTTGGCTACAAGAGATCCTCGGAATAATTCCTCAACACCAACACCATATTTCTTCTCCAGAGGATCCAACAAGATACATCTTGCAATAATGCTATACAAGTGATAATGAGAACACAGATATATTGTTGACGCAATGCAAATGATTTGCCCTTCCATCAATGGCTTGGCTGCTTAAATATAAAACCATTGGGTAGTTCAGTTATACTTCAGAGTAAAATAGCGCAGATACTTGACAATTAGGCAACAATGTCGCAAACTTACTTAAACTCCATCCATGACGTAAGTCTGTCAACCTACTTCCAATCGGGCTTATCTACCACATTTTAACTTGAATGGTAAAAAAGAAATGAGATCAAGAATGATAACAATAATAGTAATTGTAATGATTAACGGTAGGAAGAAAATACTACTACCACCGTGACAAATGAAGTACATTTCAATACAGTCTGGATGTTAACTAGGGTAGTCTTAAATACACATGAGGCTACGAGATAAATTGGTTCAATTCAAATTGGTGAGTATCTTCCATTATTTGAACTTGAGTGATTGTGACTACGTGTTCTCTATGCTTTTTGTTTGTTCCATTCATGTTTTACTGGGGGTTATTTCATAATAGCAATTTAACTCGAACGGGTTTAAATCAACTGCCACTTAATTTCTTTTTATTACGTAATCTCCAACTAGATTAATTGATGGCAAGATAGAGATGGGCATCACGTGGGAGAGTTAATGGTTATAATAGTAGACGTGTTTACAAGGAATTGAAGTCAATCCAGACGAAAACCTCATGAAAACCCCCTGTCTATTTTCCTTGTTCCTTTTAATCTGATTCAGAATGTCTGTTGTTCCATTGGCCTGGTTATAATTTTTTTTCGATGAGGTATATTTTTATTCAGTATGAGAAAAAAAAATTTTCACATACAAATAAAAAGATAAATTTCCAAAAAAATTTTTACTTTTTCACTTTCTTTGTAAAACATTCTGAATATGTCTGCTGCTAGTGAACAGAAATATTCTGCTGAAGTCTTATCTGAGTTATTGAGTAAGCTTCAAGTTAGTGAAAACAAGAATGAAGCTGCTGCCAATGTTGCTTCTTTTTTGAATTCTTCAATTGTTGAACATGATGTTCCTCAACAATTCTTTGATGATTTCAAAAAATCTCTTAATTCCAAAGATGCTAAAATTGCTATTTCTGCTTTAAATGCTTACGCTCATATTGCTTCCCCATCTGGTTTAGCTCCATCTGTCGAACCTTATGTTGTTCAATTATCCACTGATGTTGCTGTCCAAGCCGGTAACAAGGATAAAAACGTCCAAGCCGCTGCTACTGAAGCTTTAAAAGCTATTGCTCAAGCTATCACTCCAACTGCTGTCAAGGCCTTTTTACCAAACATTTTGGAAAACTTGTCTTCTACCAACAAATGGACTGAAAAAGTTGCTATTTTAGAAGCCATTTACGTTTTAGTTGATTCTGCTAGAGCTCAAATTGCTTTAAGAATGCCGGAATTAGTTCCAGTCTTATCTGAAGCTATTTGGGATACCAAGAGAGAAGTCAAAGAAGCTGCTTTAAGAACCATGTCCAAAGCTACTGAAACTGTCGAAAACAAGGATATTGAAAAATTCATTCCTGAATTGATCAACTGTATTGCTGACCCTAAAAAAGTTTCTGAAACTGTTCATATCTTAGGTGCTACCACCTTCGTTTCCGAAGTTACTATGGCCACTTTGTCCATTATGGCTCCTCTTTTATCTAGAGGTTTAGCTGAAAGAGACACTGCTATCAAACGTAAAGCCGCTGTTATTGTTGATAACATGTGTAAATTAGTCGATGACCCTCAAGTTATTGCTCCTTTCTTGTCTAAATTATTGCCAACCGTTCTTTCTAACTTCAACACCATTGCTGATCCAGAAGCTAGAGGTGTTACCCAAAGAGCTATGAACACTTTGAGAAGAGTTGGTAACGTTGGTGAAAACGATGAATTACCAGAAATCTCAACTGCCGGTGATATTGCTGTTACCTTGAATGAATTAAACAAATTATTAACTAACCATAAAGTTGAACCAAGATTCGAAATTGCTAAAAACTATATGGCTGCTATTGCCGGTGATTTGATTGATGAAAGAGATATCGACCAAAACTCTTGGTTATCTTTATTAGCTCCTTTCGCTACTATTTTCTTACACGAAAAAGAAGCTAAAGAAATTGTTGAAGAATTCAGAAAGAATGCCGTTGACAATATTCCTCAACCACCACAATTCGATGACGAAGAAGATGAAGGTGAAGATTTATGTAACTGTGAGTTCTCCTTAGCTTATGGTGCTAAAATCTTGTTAAGAAACACCCAATTCAGATTGAAACGTAACAGAAGATATGGTTTATGTGGTCCAAATGGTGCTGGTAAATCTACCTTGATGAGAGCTATTGCCAATGGTCAAGTTGAAAACTTCCCATCTCCAGAAGAATGTAAAACTGTTTATGTTGAACATGATATCGATGGTACTGAAGCTGACACCACTGTCTGTGATTTCGTTATCGAAGATGCTTCCGTTGATATCACCAGAGACGCTGTCATTGAAAAATTGAGAGAATTCAACTTTACCGATGAAATGATTCATATGCCAATTCAATCCTTATCTGGTGGTTGGAAAATGAAATTAGCTTTAGCCAGAGCTGTCTTGAAAAATGCTGATATCTTGTTATTGGATGAACCAACTAATCATTTGGATACCGTCAATGTTGCTTGGTTAGTCAACTACTTGGAAACTTGTGGTATTACTTCCATTATCGTTTCCCATGATTCCGGTTTCTTAGATAAAGTATGTGAATACATTATCCATTACGAAGGTTTCAAATTGAAAAAATATAAAGGTAACTTATCTGAATTCGTTAAACAATGTCCATCTGCTCAATCTTATTACGAATTAGGTGCTTCCGATTTAGAATTCTCTTTCCCAGCCCCAGGTTTCTTGGAAGGTGTTAAAACTAAACAAAAGGCTATTGTTAAAGTCTCTAACATGACTTTCCAATATCCAGGTACTGCTAAACCACAAATTAGAGATATCAATTTCCAATGTTCTTTATCATCAAGAATTGCCGTTATTGGTCCAAATGGTGCTGGTAAATCTACTTTGATTAATGTTTTAACTGGTGAATTATTACCAACTGAAGGTGATGTCTACGTCCATGAAAATTGTCGTATCGCTTACATTAAACAACATGCTTTCGCCCATATTGATAACCATTTAGACAAAACTCCATCTGAATATATCCAATGGAGATTCCAAACTGGTGAAGATAGAGAAACCATGGATAGAGCTAACAGACAAATTACCGATAAAGATGAAGAAAACATGAACAAGATTTTCAAAGTCGAAGGTACTCCAAGAAGAGTCCAAGGTATCCACGCCAGAAGAAAGTTCAAGAACTCTTACGAATATGAAATTTCCTGGTTATTAGGTGACAATGTTGGTATGAAATCTGAAAGATGGGTCCCAATGATGTCTGTTGATAACACTTGGTTACCAAGAGGTGAATTAATGGAAACCCATGCTAAGATGGTTGCCGAAGTTGATATGAAAGAAGCTTTAGCTTCTGGTCAATTCAGACCATTAACTAGAAAAGAAATTGAAGAACATTGTGCTATGTTGGGTTTGGAACCAGAATTAGTTTCTCATTCTAGAATCAAGGGTTTGTCCGGTGGTCAAAAAGTTAAATTAGTTTTAGCTGCTTGTACCTGGCAAAGACCCCATTTAATTGTGTTGGATGAACCAACCAATTATTTGGATAGAGATTCTTTAGGTGCTTTATCTAAAGCCTTAAAAGCTTTCGAAGGTGGTATTGTTATCATTACCCATTCTGCTGAATTCACCAAAGACATCACTGAAGAAGTTTGGGCTGTTGTTGACGGTAAGATGACTCCATCTGGTCACAATTGGGTCCAAGGTCAAGGTGCTGGTCCAAGATTAGAATCTAAAGACGGTGAAGAAGAAGATAAATTCGATGCCATGGGTAACAAGATTGCCGCTGTTAAGAAGAAGGTTAAGTTATCATCCGCCGAATTAAGAAAGAAGAAGAAGGAAAGAATGAAGAAGAAGAAGGAAATGGGTGATGCATATGTATCTTCCGATGAAGAATTTTAAGCATGATTGTTGATGTTTTTGAAAAATATTAGCTAATTTGAAATATCATTTCACGTTACTTGTGTTTGTTGTGTTTTTACAGTTAATTCGTTAATTCTATATTTAATAATTACGTATAAAATTTGAAATATATATATAAAAAAAATATTCACTGTAGAAAATTGTTTGATTTTACAACCAATTTTTTTTTATAGCATAATCAATCACTAGAAGATGTTTTGGGTAGTATTGTTGCTTATGTCTGTTATTGGATATGGAGATACCTTCGATGATATGTTCACAGCATTTTACACTCCCACATTCTTCAAAAATGTGTCGATTTCAAAATACAATTCGTACTCACCCTACAAAGTGGAATGTCCACCTGTTGCTTTGACCAGGTTTGCAGATTCAGTATGGCATACCAGTTGACAGACATTGCGGCAATACTAACTATCCAGTTGTGCTCTTTAGAAGTTGATTACATAGGCAATAGAACGTTGCTTACGGAGAAATATGTCTATGAATTATTTGCAACCAGACAAATCCCACAATTTGATTACCACAATTTCTTGAAGTACAAGTCCAAACCAATACAGGTCGCCTTAGTGTTATCCGGGGGCGGGTTTAGATCTATGTTAACTGGAGCAGGGATTTTGCAAGCATACGATGATAGAACCCCTGACCCAGGAGCGTTGAGCGGATTGTTGCAATCAATAACTTATTTTGGAGGCATATCGGGTGGAGCCTGGTTGGTTATGAGTAATTTCGTTAACGACTTCAAACCAATCCATCAGGTTGTCTCCGACAATGATTGGTCTCTACAAACTCAATTATTGGAAGGAATTCCCAATTTTGATCCCAAAAATATCGCTTCTTTACAATCACAATCAATGAGTGAAAATTCCACTGTTTTCGTTGAAAAACAATCGAAATTTTCTCTATTGAAGAAATACTTTCGCTTAGATGATAAGTCTGATAATTCAGATAAAAGTGAGTCTACATTTTTTGATTTCTTCAAGCGAACATTCTTGAGTAAAAACATAACTGTACATGAAGTTAAAGAATCAAGCTACGCCAAAACAATGAAAACATTGCAATTCTATAACGGTTTGCATTTTGATGTATTAACCAAAAAAGCAGCAGGATTTCCGGTCTCATTCACCGATTATTGGGGTAAAGCATTATCTAAAAAGTTATTCCCAGAAATGAAGGATTGTCCCGGAATTACTCTTACTTCATCTAGCGAATTACCAAGTTTTCAAACTTTTCAACAACCATTCCCAATAATCTGCTCTGTAGAACGAGATCCTGTATTTACTGAAAGTTATAATCAATCACATTTATTCGAAATTAGTCCGTATGAGTTTGGATCCTGGGATTCATATTTACAGACCTTTGTTCCGTTGAAATATCTAGGTACACCCATGTTTGGTGGATATTCTCTAAGTTATGATAAACTGACTAACAAATCGATGTGTGTTTCGGGATTTGATAATGCTGGATTCATTACAGGTACATCTTCGTCATTATTCAATCATGTTATTTCTCGTTTATTTGATGTCATATTTGAATTTACCCTGGAAACTACCACTGCTTTAGAAAATATCTTGGAAGCGTTTGGCATATCTTTGAGAAACTCTCTAATTGCTCAAAATTCACATCCAGAATATGCCCTATATTCTCCCAATCCATTCTATGGTTTGAATGATGCGAGGAGATGCAATGTAGAACGAGATGTTTGAAACAATCCCAACTTGTTTCTTGTTGATGGTGGTGATGATGGTCAAAATATACCTTTTCATCCATTCTTAAGAAAAGAGCGCCCAATCGATGTCATTTTTGCCTACGATATGTCATCTGATAAATATAATTATCCCAATGGATCATCGTTAATGAAATCGGCTAGAAGATACCATAACTCAAATGCTTCAATTGCTTTACCATTTTTTGACACAGGTAAAACTAACAAAACCCGAATTAGACAATCAATATTTCCAGACGTACCGACTCCACAGGAGTTCATTGATCTTGAACTTAACAATGCACCAATATTTCTAGGTTGTGACCTATCAGATTATCCAGAAATTGAAATTTCATCAGCAAAGTTTATTTCCAAAGAATCACCAACATTTGAGTATCTTCCACCATTAATAATTTATCAAGCCAATACCAACCATAGCTTCCCATCCAATACATCTACATTTCAATTAACCTACACTGACGCTGAAGTACAAGGTATGATTACCAATGGGTATAACATGGCCACGCACAAAAATTCGACTTACTATCCCATGTGCATTCGCTGTGCATTATTGAAACGGGAGTTTGACCGTATAGAACTAGGCTGGAATTCTCATTATTCTCTGACCTCCTTCAAAGTTCCCACCATATGTGTCAAGTGTTTCGACAAATTCTGTTGGAAGAGTCAACTTTGATGAAATGTGGTTTTGTGTCATTCGATAACGAAGATCACATGACACATCAAAAAGCAGAGTTTTAGATGATTTACATAATCGATATCAGTTGGTAAAAGATAAACTCAAGAGATCTAAAAAGCAGCTATTGTTTACTAGAGGATAAAGGGATGCAAAAATGGATATGAATACAGCTCTAGATTACACAAGTGCAGTTAACGGGCTATATATGCTTGTATGTTCCGCCATGTTGCCATTTGTGGTAATCGGAATAGGACTTTTCTATTCTGGTTTGACACAACGGCGATCATCGTTAACTATGTTGGCTTTGCCAGTCTTGCTATTACCTATAGTATTCCTAGATTGGTTTATATGGGGATATTCATTATGCTATGCAACTTCATCCAATCGATTCATTGGAAGTCTTAATTTTGTTGTGCTAAGACACTTAAGAAAGGATATAACCACGCTGTACGTAACCGCTAGAGGCTCTATATTATCCTTGAACCACTTTTTGTTTAATGGAATGTTCAAAGTAATCTGTGTTGCAATTACATTCCCTGGCTGTATTGCTGAACGAGGTAGATTGTTACCTATGTTGGTATTTTTATTCTTTTGGTCATGTATCATATACAATCCTGTTACTTATTGGTTCTGGAATCGAAATGGTTGGTTGTCGACTGAATTAAATATATTACCAGTGCTAGATTTTGCTGGTGGTACATGTATTCATATCGTTAGTGGGTTCACAGCTTTGGCATATTCATATAGTCTCGGACATCGAAACCCGAAAATCCTTATTGATTATAGAAGTTCAAATACTGGTTTTATAATTATTGGGACGTTTTTAGTTACCTATGGCTGGATCGGATTTGTCAGTGGTTGTGATTTTAGGTTTTCAACAATGTCATTATTCATTTTTGTTGACACTTTCCTAAGTGCCTGTGCAGGTGGTGTCACTTGGGGGGCAATCGATTTTTACTTTTCAGCCATGCCCCTTGAAGGAATTACTGAAAATATAGTATCAGAAGAAGTTCACAAGTTAACTGCCACCCTTTCAAGATCTTCACGAAATACTCGAGAATTTGCTACTCCATCAAATGTATATATGAAAAGAAAAGTATCAATGATTTCATTTTGCTCAGGGATAATTGCTGGATTGGTGGCGTACACGCCTGGAGGAGGTTATATTGCTTCCCCAACCGAGTTTTGGAAAAGTATAGTTTTTGGAGTAATTGGTGCTGTAATTTGTAATATTTCTACCAGATTGAAGTATTTCTTTGGTATTGATGATGCATTAGATATTTTTGCTATTCATGGAGTTGCCGGTATAGTTGGTTCACTTTTGACCGGTATTTTTGCCAATAAAGAATATGGTTCAAAAGGTGGTTGGATTCATCATAACTGGGCCCAGCTTGGTTACCAGGCATTGGGATGTGTAGTCACGGCTGCATACGTGTTCGTAGTATCATGCGTCTTGTTGTACATGATAGATTTTATACCTGGCTTGCACTTACGAATTGATAAACTGTATAATAGTCGGGTCAGAAAGCAAAAGCATATTGAGAGTACAACTGAGATTGAATCGCAACATTCACCTACAACTGAGCAAACTGAGGAAACTGAGGCTATAACGGTCGGTGAAAACCTTGAATTACTAGGTGCCGATTATTCTGAATTTGGTGAATATATGAATGATTATGCTGAATTTATAAAAGTACTTCGACCGGGTGATTTTGTTTCTGAGCTTGACAGTGAAGGCACAGGAGAGAATACTGCTCATACTTCCGATTTTGCGATGTTCCATGAGAATAAACTACATCAATTAAAACGAGAGTAATGTTTCTAATGTTTATAATCTATATAGTAAACATATACCAGCTTGCATACACAAGATCTATGAACCACTCTATATATACTCTATTGGTTGGTACATTGTAAATTAATTGCGAAATCAAATTTTACTCAAGGATTAACTTAATAATCTCATTGTGACTTCGAAAACGGCAAAAGTTGCACCATTAGCTGGCGCAGCTCTCAAGAAAGTTGGGACAAACCCTTTATAGAACCCTCTGATACCAGTTTTAGCAAACACATCTCTGACAACATCAAGACTTGTTTTGTAAGCTGGTTTTTTCAAGCTATCAGTTTGCAATTTAGATTTGATTACATCAACTGGGTAGATACCAGCCCATAACGCATAACCTGATAATCCACCTAAAATACATAATTTCCAAGCTGGGATATCTGATCTTTTCAAACCAGTTTTTTTAATTTCTCGTGCAACCAAAGCTTCATAAGCTGAGAAATAAATCCCCAACCCAACTGATTCTCTGACTAAAGTTGGAGCTAAACCTTTATAGATACCTCTAATTCCGCTGGTTTGATAAATCTTTTTAGCACAATCAATAGGGCCATTGAAAGCTTGGTTGTTACCAGTTTGGGTCTGTAATCTGATACGAATATGTTCAATAGGTGAGGCTAAGAACCCATTAGCAAAACCGGCGGCAGCACCACAGTTGAAAAATTGAACTAAAGATAATGGAGCTCCATTTAATTTAGCATCATAGGTTCTTTTCATGAACTCGTTAACTGAAAATTGCACCGATACACAAGCACCAACACCAATTAATGGGGTCAAAGTCCCTTTGTAAAAACCTTTTGGACCTTCGTTTGCCAACAAGTGCTTGACCACATCCATAGCACCTTTATAAGTCCCTTCTGGAGCAGATTGTACTCTCACCTTCACGGTATCGAAAGGTTGACCTACCAATACTTGTGCGATTCCTCCCATGGTTCCTCCAAGCAAATCCTTCAACACTTGGTTGTTGTCTTGAGTGAGTGGTGGCTCTTCCAATTCAATAGTCATCTTCTAGCAAATTAACTCTATTTGTTGAAACAGTATCGATCCATCTCTTTTATCTATAAAAACCATCCAACTGCCAATCCTGCACCGAGTCTTTTCTTTTTTTTTTCGATGCTTCAAGAGTCAAAATCTTCGAACTACCGAGAAACTGGAGTAAAGTAAATTTATACCATGGTATACACCCTATTTACTTGTCTAGATCTCTAAGTTTGTCTTCTCTGTTCTTCATAATCAAACCATCGAATGGGTTCATTCCATTTTTAGCGAAATATTGACCACTGGAATTGACTGGGGCGGTCGTAGCGCCGTTATTGATAATATTGGGACTGACGAGCGGAGAGTTAAAACTAAACGCCGGTGGATTGGAGTCAGAATTGGCCGAAGTGATGGAGGGCATGATAGCTTGCGCCGCAGCTCCGAGTGTAGCAACTAATGGAGTACGTACTGGCTGGTTGTTCAATTGTGCAAGATTCAATTGGGACAACGACATGATAGGTTGAGATGAAACTGGAGTAAAGATGTTGGAAACGCTGGGTATTGATGTCAATTGAGGAGGATGGGAACTAGACGTAGAATTCGACTCGGATGCCATTGATTTGTAGGAGGATACTTCTAATAATACCGTTAAATCTTTAGTATTTTTCGTCAACGTAGACATTGAACCTCTAATTTCATTTAAAATAGGTAAATCTTGCATGATCCCTTTCACTGATTGGAATGTTTGAATGATGGCTTTCAAAAATGAATTGATATCATCCCAAAATCCTCTTTTGGTTGGCATGGACGGGTTATTTCTGATGGTGTATAATTTGGTTTTCAAATTTTTGGTGATTTCCATCGATGCCATACAAATACTGGTTAATTCTTTGACATGCTTGGCCACGGTTGGATTTATGGTATCATTACTTGTAGTGGCTATAGCACTGGTACCAATCGCCCTCGTCAACTCACTGAAAACATCCTTGGCATTCGTGGTTGCAACATCAATGGCTCTATACAAATTCTCATCAACTTCATCGGTTTCGGGATTTGTATTTATCGACAATTTCTGTTTGTTTTGGTCACTTGTTTGTGAAACAATTGGAACATTGAATTGTGGTGGTTTGGACTTGGGAGCTAATATACGATATGCGTTCAATAGTTCATTGATTGATCCATAAATTGTTAAGAATAACATTCGAATAAAACACAAGTCAATATTTGTCACAAAAATTTGAAAATTGTCAGTTAATAGCGTCATCATTGCTTTAAACGAAGTTATACATGCATGCAAACAGGCAACAATTTGATCTAAATTATTTCCATGCTCTTCCATAATCTCTAAGTTCTCAACCAATGTATCTACATTCGCCTTTGTTGTATACAAATATGATACCATTTTATATCGAACCTTTTTATCTCCACAGAATCCAGAAAATCGTCTTACCGACGAATGTAATTCACTAAATGCAAAAAGAACCTTTCTCGAAACTTTGATTATCGCTGATGTGTTGTATCTTTTCGACAATTGTGCTTTGGTTGGAGAAACCTCTTGACTTGCTGTTGGTGCAGTTCGGGCAATGTTTGGAGATTGGTTGGCAACATCATCATTCTTGACGCTTAGATGCAGAGTTGTCGATTGCTTTAAAGTTTCGAGGTCAGGATGATGCGGCGATTCTCTGACATCACGAGGATCTAAGAGTGTCGATGAGTTGTGATTGAAAGCATTTGAACTTTGATGACGAGCAGGAATTGATTCATCTGTCGGAAGCTCTTGAAGTGTAGATAACCTTCGAAAATATGCACTTGACTTGTTTTCGGTATCCACTTCATTCTTTTCCATAAATTTATCAATTTCTTTAAGAGTATTGGATCTTTGTCTTGTGGGAATGGGTCTAGTTATTCTTGTTGTATTCGAAGTCAGTGCAGTAGTAGTCGAACTTAATGGTTTAAGATGTTGTGTATTAGGTGGAGGCTGATTTGGCGATGTCGATTGTGAAGTTGGCACCGAGATTGAGACTGGCGGCGGTGTGTCTATATGGAAAGTAGCTTCGGGTAATGGTTGGGTGAGATTGAAAGTTGGATTCTCTGCAGATGAGGATAAAGTTGATACATCATGGGCAGTAATAAATGAGCTATTATTCGATTCAGGTTCTTCTGCCATCTCAGCTGAAGTGGCCGATCGGTCATTCTTCTTTATGATTAACCCCATTCTTCTCGACGCACGAGAGGATCGTGTATCTGAGGTACTCATCGATCTGGTGACACTCGGTGGTGTTTGGTCTTGTTGCAACTGCTGCTGTTGTTGTTGTTGTTGTTGTTGTTGTTGTTGTTGTTGTTGTTGTTGTTGTTGTTGCTGCTGCTGTTGCTGTTGTTGCTGCTGTTGTTGCTGCTGTTGATATTGTTGTTGCTGTTGTTGCATAGTTTCACGACGAGCTCTTCTCAACTCATACATTTCCACAATTTTCTGATTCAAGACCAATTTATTAGCCACTAAATAATTTTTCAATTCAGGGACCCAGTCCAAATCTCTTTGCTTTTGGAAAGTTTTCACTAAATCTTGAGATGGCAATACTAGAGGATTATCTGCCACTTCTATCAAATTCAAATTAGGAATCTCGCCCAATATCGGGGGGAGATACTTGAATTTATTTTCCTTTAACGATAACACGCGCAAGTTAACTAGACTAGCTAGAACCGCTTGCGGTATATTCCATAATTTATTCGAAGATGTATCCAAAATCTCCAAATTTTTAAAATCCTGTAAACTTGACGGTAACGAGGTGAGGTTGTTTGAGTGGACATCGAAATATTTAACATTATGGCCAATAATCAGGATATTTTCCGGCAATTCTTCAATCTGCTTGTTTGACAAGGAAATAGTTTCAATTTCGATGGGCGGGTCGTAAGAATAGACGAATTCATGAACACATTCGATAATTTCTGCTAGTTGATTTTTAGTGAGCGGGGCGCTAGTGGGGAAATTATTCAACTTCAATAGCTTGGAACTCTTCAACACATCCAACTGATCATTGATCCACGAAAAGATATTCGTCTTAGACGCTAAGTATGGCAGTGTCATTACTAGTTCTTGTTTGTAATACCCTTCTATACTCTTTTTTTATTTATCCAAATGAGTGTTTGACTAACAAATACTGCTATACTACTTCTGCAAGCTTCGATTAAAGGTGGATGGTGTATGGTGTATGCTTGTATAGATGATCTACCATCCATTGTGGTTGCCTGGAATAAAAAATCTTAGTCGCATAAAAATAATACACGTGATAATGTCGAGTTTCACGACAATAAAATGAATAATACATAACAATGGAACAATAGAAGAATCGAATTGATATCTATTAAAAGAAACTATATATATGACGTTATTACCCACTTAAAGCATAATTACAACGTAATTCAAACTTAATTGAAACACAATTCACTCTTTTATTCATACTTTATGCCCCTGAACTTTAGCATCTATTCTCTCTTCCCAAACGGTTTTACCCGAACAACTACATACTTGTTTATCGTTTTCCCAAGCCCCTGCTGATCTGGCAATCACACCGCAAAGGGAGTTGGGCGCTACTGTATCCTTAGTTTTAGACAAGATAATCGATCTGCCAATTAAATCATTGATATTTAATTTGGCATGTAAATAAGACTGACCGGAAAATAATCCTAGACCACCCTTCATGGCTCCTCTTGACCCGATAGTTGTTGAGTCATCCGCAGGAATTTCAACATCAACTGGCGCTAACTGATGGAATAAACTTCCTGTAGATAATGGACCTCGAGACAAGTCTCCTGAGCTTCGTATAGAAGGGTAATATTTCCCCTGTGGCAATCCATTCACAGTCAAGTCGACAAACACATCTGTAGGTGAAACACTAACTATTCTGGCCAAACCCTTGACTGGTTTCTGTAAATCTTGTTTATCAAATGATTCCAATATACAAACAGCAGCAGAGTTTGGTTTACCTGTACCTCTTATAATAGCATCCCTCCCACTCGCTTGTATCGCTTTGACTATTTCACTTGGTGGTATTGATCCCACCGTGGTTACCAAATTCCGGCTCAAATCAACGTCGAATTTCTCAATTCCACTGACAGTAGCTAAGACTGACGATACCGAGTCGACACACGACTGACACTCTAAAGGAACTGCAAAGACTATCTCAAACGATTGTGTCATTATCAAAATAAACTCAAGTCAATTTCTGGATTAGTAATTATTAATTTCCAGTGTGCGTTGGTCAAGGAAAAATCTACCACATTACGAAATGGATGCAAAATACTTTTTATATATTCAAGGTCTCTAATAGTAATACACACAGTTCATATGCTCTTGATAGGCAAACAACAATGCAAGTATAAGGTTACATATATAGCAGAAGAAAAAAAAAATGAAAAACATCAATAAATCATTCAAAGGTCAACTCTAAATGGGGAGTCTAAATTTGTCTAAATTTTCAAACTACTCATACGACGACGTCCAAGAGCCAGTTCGTTGAGGGACTTGGTACACACCCAGGTGGAGGCGTACATATTGACCCTGTCAATGGATTCACCAGGAAGTCTTACGCCGGCAGCTTCACATTCGAATCCTAATTCTTCGAAAGTGGAAATATACCAAGGCTCAGGTGAAGCAGAACGTAACATAACTCTACCACCTGGAGCTAAACAGTTTTTCAAGGCGGTGATTTCATTTACGGCGTCTTTACCTCCTGGTTGAAACCAATCCATATGGTCCATGATAATGGCAATAGTCAATGACTTTTCCTTTAATCTATCAAACACATCATTCAAGGTATCGGTATGGATTCTGATATTATCAATTGGCGAGGATGTTCCTTTGACACTCAATCTATTAAATCCCTTAACTGTTAAGTACTCAGGGCAATTGTTATAAGCATACTTAAGAGT
>JANIVU010000349.1:0-16626 GCA_030557765.1 Suzukiozyma candida
AACTGGTGGTGCCCTGATCACAGAATCTTTAGATTTGCTCTTTTCCGCCCATGATTCGTATTTTTGAATTTGTTGATTTCTAACTGACACACACAAATTACAAAAACATAATTGATATTCGTCTTGATACTTTTGTTTGTATCTTAATGCAGTTTCAGTTAACGCAATGTCTAGCTCTGCCTGTTCTGGTTCATCGCATGCATCTAGCAATATATTATAACCATTCTCTTGGAAGGTAGAACATGATAATAAATTATCAGTTCTCCAAATCAAATCGATATCTAAAGTTGGAGTCAACATTTTTCTTGAGTTTGGTAAATTTCCCACAGTTATTGCCAATTGAAACCACCGAGAATATCTAACGCATGATTCAGATAAGATTTCCTCTAAAAATGGTGAGTGCAACCAATTAATTTGATTCATCTTCTTAATATATTGCTGCAAATTCAACGAACACTTCACAAAATTTAAATCAAAGTCATCATCAGGGATACTTTTGGTAAGAGTTAAATATAGTAGCTTCATTTTGGAATATGTGTTTATTATAATTTCCACCAAATCTTGTATGTGTTGTTGCAAGCTAGTCTTTTTCTTTAATGTATTCATCACTGTATATTTCATTGATTTTTTTCTTGAAATATTTAATAATTGATCAAAACTTAGATCCAGAAAGGGGACGTCGCTTTCTTCTATGGCCGTAGTTATTTCCTGGATCGTTTGTTGTTTAGCTGTTTGTGATTCCACTTGTGGAAGATTTGAATCTAACGTCGCTTTATAAAACCCACAAAGCTCGCCTGATTGTAAATCTTTGTATAATTTCCTTTTAGCTAGCTCTTCATGATTGATGGTTTTGTTGAAAGGACACTTACAATTATCCAAGTTAGAAACGACTTGAAAACTATCTTGCAAGAATCCAAAATCATACTGATTCAACAACGAGATATCTTCAACTAACAATTCCTGACATATTGGACATCTAATATTAACTTGATTCTTGATATGATTTTGATACGCAGTATAATGTTTTGGTTCATCAAAATAATAAGGAGAAATTAAATGTAGATACTGGTCTTTTTCAGTAGACGTAGGTTCAAAATTGAAGGTTATATCATCGATTGCATTTGCAATTGATTTTAAGGGAAATGGAGTGTCTAAAAAAGCTGGAAATTTCAATCGAACAAAATTATCATAAAAATTACTTGGATTTAAACATGAAGAATACCATATAAGGCATATATCCAAAGGCGGTATTATTTTCTCCATTAAATCCGCAGATAAATCGTTACCAAAAGATTCTTTCAACGAAGATACAAAAATAATGAATCTTCTTGTAGCATTAGCAAGAAAAACCGACCAGCTCTTTTCCCCTAATTCGTGATCCGATACCACCTGATCGTTGAGCAGTTGGAACGCCTTCAATATCTTTAAATGACACCTAACTTCCTCGACCTTAGGATATTGTTTGTTGGTAATACGTTTTTGATCATATTGGTCATCAAAACGAATATGACTTGATGAATTGTTGTCAGATTCACCAAAGTTAGCTAGCTTTAAATCATACATCGTCAGTAACCTATATGACGAGTTCTAGCTCGTGGGATCGCATGTATGGGTTTCCGTTGATGGTTCTTCCTATTGTAAGGACAATTTGGCACATTTTCAAAATTATGCGCCCTGGTTATGTCATTTTTTGGTTGCAAATCTTCTGCAAAATTACCACAATAAAAGTAAAATACTAAAGGAAATTGGAGTAAATGGGATGAAGAGAGATCGACAGTAAGATGATGTTTGAACTAACAATATATCCCCAACAAAAATTATTCAAAATGTTATTACTTTTGGATGTTATCAGATGAGGTAGCACGTTGGCAAATGATGATTAAATTGTCTCTAAACACTACTGTCTACTAAGCTATCAATTTTAATTAATCCATGTAATCATTGTAACAAAATAGTTGACTCTACAACCCCACATAGTATGTGGCTCTGTATTGATGAAACTCAATGACAATACTATGATTCCATTTATTTCTATTGTTTTTTGGAACATATAATATTTACTGAATCTATATTTCTAGTATGGTACTAGGGAACTAAGTGTATAGTTGGGTATTATTAGTGGTAATTAATTATGCAATTGTTCAACCATTTATATAGGACGTAGGCTTATAACTTTGGCCGAGTGTCGATATAGCTACGGGGTCGTGCTCTATTGAATAAACAGTTAATTAAAATAACAATATAGTTGAATTCAGATACCCATAAGTTGATTTGTTCTTTTATAACACGCATATATTGAAAACAAACCCAATATATATCTTTGATCGTACTTCAAATTAACCGTAGTAGCAATTATCAGCACCATCTTGGTAATTCATGGGCTGTTCTCTCACACTAGGGATATGGAGGGGAAGCCTTAGTAAAAACTCCCATTGGTTAGTAGTTAATGACTGTATTTAATGCAAATGGGGAGGGTTAGAGTCTCCATTGATAATACCATTCAGATAACTTCTCAATTTTTTGAAAAATAAAATGACTTCGTGGCCAAGCTGGCTAAGGCGTGAGACTGTTAATCTCAAGATCGTGAGTTCGATCCTCACCGAGGTCGTTTATTTTTTTCTCTTAATGGAGAGATCATTATTGTGAATACACTAGAGTAATTAGTATTGTGACAGATATTAAGTCACGAGTATGAATTACAAGGATCTTGGCTTACATATTTTTTGTTGATATCACAGAACCAAAATAAATATTTCTTTGTGGTACTACTTCCTAATTGGGATATCTCCAGACTTGGTACTTGAACAATTGTAGGATAACTAATTGTAAATAAACTATCTCGAGATGCTGATGGTTTGTCTTAAGACTCTTTTATACTACTCCTTGGGGTTTTAGGTTAGTTCTCAACTTTTGTAAATATGCTCAAAACTTGAAAATAGCAACTAAATTCACATAGTTCTACTAGGTTGCGATTACAATGGATCGATGTAATTTTAAATTTATATTCTATTAACCGTATACAATTGAGTTACTTTTCCCAGGAAAGATCTCCTTCAAATTCGGTAATGTTTTTATCATGGTACTAACTAATTTTACTGACAAATAATCATAATCCAATCGAATATTATATATAATTTTTAATCCAACATTCCCAGTAAAATCGAGATATTCAATATCGGGGAAAGTTGCTTTATCAATGGGGAAGTTTTCTTGATTCAAATATTGAAATTTGTTGTATGATAAATCTAATTTACGTAAGGGTAATTTCTTGAAAAATGGATGATAAAAACATCTTAAATTCAGTAAGGAATTCTTCGACAATGAAAGATTTTGAAGATGAGATAACACAAGCCCACCGTGGTCATATAAATCAGTCAATCGTTCTAATGTTTGATTTGCGATATTAGCACCATCTAAAATCAAACTTGTTACATTTGAAAATAAATAGTCGGATAATGGTTTATCTTTGAATAAAGGAATATCATTGATAATTTTCCGATTATATGAAAGATTGACTGTGTGAATATGATTGGACAATCCTGCTAATTGTAAGCCATGTAAGTTATTAAAAGATAAATCCAAATTAAGTAACTCCCCTGCCAATATTGAATTTTGTGTGAAGAATTTCATGCTCTTCCTCGATAATTTCAAATCGGTCAAACTTGATGGGAAAGTGACATTAAGCAAATTAAATTGATCATCATTACCGCTTTCTATATGGAAAGTTTTCAAACTAGGTAATGCGATATTTAATTGCAAATCTCTCAATTCGAATAATTGACAATCTATCAAAATCAACTTTGTTAAATTGACCAATGGGGGTAACTTCTGAATAAATTCTTGAAATTTGAAATTGTTTGATTTAGTCACAGTTAAAGATTGCAAACTATGAAATCGGGTGAGATTGGTGACGAATGTAGGAGTTATCGCGGGCAAACCATCAACTTCTAAACTTTTCAAACCCTTTGGATTGGAAGCATTATCATATTCAATTCCAGGATAATCATAAGCAAAATGGTTTTCTATCTTTAAATTCTCACATTGGGGATTTAAATCAATTTTTATAGGCGCCATAGCGCCATGAGATTTACCACATATAACAAGATTGAGCAGTTTTATATTATGAGTCTTTATTTGTAGCTTGGGGAAATACAACGCATAGATGGTAAATGTCACATCATTTATCACAACATCTATACAATTCAAAATATCTTGCATGATTATATCGGAGTAAGGCAATATAAAGTGTATGTATACATGTAGCTTTTTATATTTCAATTCTCTCATCACCTTCAATATTGACAAACGATCTATAGTGAAATCACTGACACAAATATAAAGATTAAAAAGATGATAATCTCGCAAAGAAGGCGATTTATCAAATACACATGAACTATTGAATGTAATGGGAATCGACCATTTGGTTTCATGATCTATATAGATATAATGGGTAGGACATCCTTGAGTATGATCCCGATAGTTTGGTTCAAAGTATAAATTAATTACCGTTTTTAGATTAATAATTCTCTTAGCGATATGTTTAAAATGAGGAAATTCCATGAAGCGATTCACATCATCATGGGACAAGAGTGGCTGTCCTAGGACCCGCCATAGAATTTCGTCCGGTAGCTCTTGTAAAACAACCATAAACGTCAAAGTTATTTTGCAATTATCGAAATCGGCTTTAAGATTCAAGTGGTTTGCAGATAACAAAAGTTTATGCAAGTGACAATGTTTGCAACCAAAAAAACCCCCGGCTTAATACGGCAACCTTGATCTGACATTAAACAGAGGACAATTAGGCATATAAGTCATGATGGGAGTGCAGAATGAATAGAAGGGCTATTACAGTGATTTTTATATATAAAATTGTAGCTAATATAGACAAATGATGTCGTATGATGCAACCTAGAATGAGGTTGGAGCAATTACATCTATGGCAATGGCAACAACAAGGAATATATATTTGTCTGTCATCACATGCTTAAAGAAGTCTTTTGCTATGAAATAAACAGTATGGTGATATTTTATTTTGTTTTTATTCTTAGATTCATCTCCAGCAAGCAGTGCGTCTGAAGATGTACTTGGATATTAGGATATCATGCCACTTATTACGTGATTGACAGATTTAATATTGGTTCAGCGACATTTGTTTTTATCATGAATGTTTAGTTGTATTCTTAACAATTACGGTAAATAGTATTATAGATATTGATTAAACTGTTAAGTTGATTCATAGCAGCAGCATCTGCTCATTTGTTTCCCATTATAATTGATCTCTATCTGCATCCCGAAAAGCTTTTTTGGTTTAACCCAAGCCAATTTTCACTTCAGATTATACTCTAGAGTAAACCACTATTTAAAGAGGATCAAATTCATCATAGTTCTGCTAGTCAGGTCTTGTTGTAGCTAACATACCCATGACTGGTGCTTTAGTTTAGCCTCTGCAATATTTACTCATTTTTAAGATTAACTCATTATTCTACATTTGATTCTTTATTTTTCATCTTTCTCATATATTTTCTATAGTACAACTAATTGCTAAGCTTATTCATTTGACAATAAACTTGATATACCCATCAAGCCTAATAAACCATATTTGAAATAAACATTTTCACTAATCAAAATGGTGATGTAGCCGACAAACGGCAAATATCCCATCACAGTGCCTACCAAGTCCTTCTTTTGATCTAAATATTGCTGTTTCCTGGCATACAAGGATAAATCATCGACAGCATTATTATCACCTTTAGTCAACAATAATTGTTTTTCGGAATTATGATGTTCACGTAAAACTCGATGCACAATGGGGATGGATTTACCTTCAATTTCATATACTACAACATCACCTACTTTATTCTTCTCGAGACGATTCCATAAAAACAAGATATCACCTCTTTGGAACGCTGGTTCCATAGATCCAGACAATACAACCACTATTGGCGAGTGCGAATTGGCAACTACCGACAAAGTCTTCCAAAGCACAAATGCACCCGTGAAAACACAAGCCAATGCTAGGAATTGAGTAATCTGTTGACGTAAATTCATATTGGTTGATCAAGATTAACCCAGTGGTAAACTTTTACAACACGTAAACTATGAAAAATTGGGTCAATATACAGGAAACATATAAACTCTCTATAATTATTACTTCTTACACGATTTTAATGCCTACAATTGTGAATTCCTATATACCCTTCTAAAATTCAGATCTAGGTGATACATTCTTTCTTTGGTACCAACTGACAAAATCTTTCAATGCTGATCTGATTCTCCTATTGTCTTTGCTCACCAATGCAGTTGAAACTGTAGTGATCAATCGAGATACTTCTTTATCATCAACATTAGGAAGACTAGTTACCACCTTTTGTAACCAGACAACACTTGTAGAATTATCAGGTAATACTACCAACAATTTCAATAACAAATCATTAGCATCTTGTTGAAGATCAGTAGTATATTTGAAAATTAAACCATTCAATACCACACCCATTAATTCACCACCTTGGTTATTAGACAATAAGAATGCGTGCAACGCATTTCTGATTTGGGAAGGATCTTGATCGAAAAATGATACTGGTGGATGAGGTAAACCCCAACTGATCAAGTCAATCAAGAAATGAATACATGAAATCAATGGATCAAATTCATTGATTGTAGTTAATGTGATAATCGATGCTTTGATGGTTTGCTCTAATAAAGCAGCATTTGGAATTAACTTAAATGGATAAAACATCAATAAATCATTCATCATATGGAAGAAATCTTCGATGACATCAGGATACTGCAAGATATCGTTGTTAAAGATAAATTCAAATAACCCCGAGCACTGAGTCATTCCAAAATCATAAACAGACTGCTTGACATCTTCACTAGTATATTCATCACCATATTCTCGAATTAAAACACCCGATACCCAAAGATAACATCCAAAATGAGTTTGACTGAACCCCAAGTGCAATGTTGTTGCCAATTCACCTAAAATGCTATTAAGGTGTGTACTAAAAGATTGAATAGCCGACTTGATTAATTTACAAACTCGTTCACTGACTTTCAATGATTGAGAAAATTTCGACAAAATTTGAGTCGATATAGGCCAGATTTTTTCAATAAACAAATTGGCAATAGGATATTGTGGTTTTTCAAAATCACTGCATTTCAATACTGATATGAAGATACTAATGATTTCAAGTTGATCAGCTAGTATAACACTATTTTCTTCATTAACAGGCTCATTTACAACTCGATTCAATACCTCCAATGTGGGGGTAATAAACATTTCTGTCGTTTGATAAATATTTTCAACTGGTACTTGTTTAATCACATGGGCCAAACCATCAACTAGCTCGTAACTAGATTCAATATCCAACTGATCTTTGATTTGTCCGTATAATAAATATAACTGTTCCAAATAATTTACCAATAAACTGGAGCAATCTTGGCATATAAACATTAATGCATGCGATGAAGACACGACAATATCTTTATTACCTTTGGTATCATTGGGGTTAGCATTGACGACCTCGAACCCTTTGATGATATAGTTTAATTGCGGTTCTAAAAATTCTGGATTCTTGGAAGTCCAGCCGGTATACCTTCCCAAAACAAGGGTTGCCGAGTATCTGATTTTTGGATGTTCGGGTAATTGCACTAAGAAAGTCATTATACTTGGTAATATAGACTTCTCCTTCAATGGAACTTCTTTTGCCATTGTACGCATGGAGAATAATGGAGCTTCAAGATATTGCCAATGACTCGATTGGCCTGAGTTTAAAATATTTTGAATCTGTTGAAAAGGAATACTTAAAGCTTTTGTTGCTCCAATGACGGCACAGCAGTCCTTCAAAACATCACCCATTTCATACCTAAACTCCTTAAATTTATCTTCTTGTTCTTTATCACCATCGAATAAATTATCGTCAGATGAAATGGGGTAAGTCAAATGTTTTATGATGATCGAAACCAATTCAGAAAAAATTCCGGAATATTCTGCTTTAGACTCTTGAAATTTTGGCATGACAATCAATTGTTCCAATAAAAACCAGAAATAGAAAGTATACTTGACCACATCCAAATCCTGATCATATTTACAACAGTTTAGTAAAATTTCTACCAATGGTTTGAAATGAGCTGGGTTTTTCCCAATTAGAACATGCCACGATTCTCCCCCTTCAACGTAAAGTCTGGTTAACCCATCAACCACTTCAGGATCTTCCAATTTATCTGGATGTTGTTGCATGAACGAATTCAATTGAAGTAATTGTTTATATAATGCATCGATTAATTCGTGATTTTCGATATCTCTGGTTTCTCGTAAAATAGTCACCAAGCATTCGATGGCTTTATCAAAGGTTTGGTCTTTGGTCAACGATTGGAATATTAAAGTCGTGAAGCTATCGATTTGTAAAATAGATTCAATGGGACATTCTTTAATCCAAGAGTTCAAACAGTCTAGTATCAAACTCAGAATCTTGGTGTCATTTGATTCCACAGATTTATCAGTTAAATCCTTCAATATCAACAATACTCGCTCGACATTATTTGTAATCAAACTCTGGGTTCTCTGATTGAACTCTTCATCACTTAATGACGTCTTTTTAACATCAGATAATTCCTCAGGCAAAATTTTCAAAAACTCAATCAAACATGATACGAGGGTTAAATTATCAGATAATTTCGATATTATTTCCTCTAAGGCATTATCCCAAGTGAGGAATTGTAATGCGAGTTGTGACAAGGCGACATTCAATTGAGTACGAATCAATTTATATTCTGGAGGAGAATACTTGACAAGAAATTCTATTATAGAATTTTTCAACTGAATATAGTTGGATTCAGGTAATTGCCCTAAATCATAGGTAATCTTGGAACGCAATGTTTGCGTAGCAAACAATTTAGTTTGAAAGTCTGATTGTGGATCATTTAGGATTTGATGGATAAGATCCCAAGCGTCTTGGGACTTTTGAAACGATTCTAGAAACTGATTGGCTTGCATTTTTTCTTCTTGTGATGCATTGGAGTACATAGTACTCAATGCTACTTTTAATTGATCCATAATAGTTATTATACCACCTGGTTCTATCAAAGTTATCTCTTCTTCCTTTCTTACAACCATATAAAAATTCAATTTCGTTCAAGAAAAATGACTATATACAGGAAATCACACATATCAAAGCCAAATCATGGCAAAACAAGTTTAAAAATCAGGAAAAATGGCTAGTTAACATCAAATTGATTTAACAATGGCAAAATACACGTCATTTACTACTTTCCCATTACTAATTCCTCCAATTTCTTGTTTAATCTGATTAATCCCATCGACTGACGTCACGTGCACGGAAAAAACTGAAAATTACCATAATAAACAGAAGAATCTCTACCAAACGTGTTTCATAGTTATCTCAACATATTACGAACAATGTCTAGACCTATAGTTGTTTCAGGCCCATCAGGTACTGGTAAATCCACTCTTTTGAAGAAATTGTTTGCAGAATACCCTGACAGATTTGGATTTTCCATTTCCAACACCACTAGATCTCCTAGAGCCGGTGAAGTTGATGGTGAACATTACCATTTTGTCAATGTCGACCAATTCAAAAAATTGATTGACGAGGAAAAATTCATTGAATGGGCCCAATTTTCGGGAAATTATTATGGTACCACCATAAAGGCCGTCAAGGATGTCTCTGACAAGGGTAAACAGTGTATCTTAGATATTGATATGCAAGGTGTTAAATCAGTTAAAAAAACTGATTTGAATGCTAGATATCTTTTTGTTTCTCCTCCTTCAATTGACGAATTGAGATCAAGATTAACTGGTAGAGGTACTGAAACCGAAGATTCTTTGAATAAAAGAATCGCGGCTGCCTCTGCTGAATTGGAATACGCCCAAACCGGTGCTCACGACTTAATCATTGTCAATGATGATTTGGACAAAGCTTACAAGGAATTTAAAAAATTCATTGTAGAAGACGCATAAGGACTCCTTATTAACAAGACAATATTTGATGTACATACCATATAGGAATATACATTGGTTTTTCTATTATACCTCACATTAAATAATTTGCAGCCAAATAAATATTGGTTTTTCAATTTGTACAATGTCCTGTATTAGAATTGAGTAAAACTACATTGACATATGTGTACACCTTCAGCTATTTCTACCACATTGCCATACAATACTCTCTATTATCGTCTTCTCTTGTGGCTGCGAAAAACAGCTAGAGGCTTGTTACGACAAATTTTGGAAATTTTGGAAATTTTGATAATCCAAAACGAAGTAAAAACAAGTAAATCCCTAACCCAGCGTTTGTTACAATTAAACTAGATCACCTCTTTTCTCTTTCTCTCCAAATCCATCTTCCCACTCCTTTAACTCTATGGGCCTTTGAAATTTTAATCTGCAGTACCACAAATCATTTTTATAGGCGCCTACCAAAATTTCAAAACCCATACTTAGTCACTGGAGCAAATACAACAATCATGAGTAGGTTACCTTCATCTTTTGAAGGAATAGAAGAAGAGTATGTATAGTACAAGGAAACCTAAATTTGGACTTTCTAACTTTCTAGGGATGATATTATTAAAAGAATTAAACAAAAATGTAAGGAACAACCAATAGTACCTTTGGGTACTTTGGCCACTACTGGGGCAGTCATCTTGGCTGGTATATCAATGAAGAGAGGTCAGAAATTGAAAACTCAGATATATTTTAGGTACAGGATTGGGTTTCAACTAGTTACTTTAATTGCTTTAGTCACTGGAGGTTTGATGTTGCAGGATTCAGAAGAAAAGAGGAAGACAAAAGAAGATTTGTTACGTGAAAAGGCTAAACAAAGAGAAAAAATCTGGATCGAAGAGTTGGAGAGAAGAGACGCTATCACCCAGGAAAGAAAGAAACGTTTAGAGCAATCTAGACAAGAATTGCGCCAAGTCGCAAAAGAAGGATTCAAGGGTGCCAAGCCAGTAGTGGAAGATCCAGTTGAAGATAAAGTGAATCCAGAAGATAATTCAGATTCACAGGAATAACTTACTTAGATTAATCATACATTCTTCTTGTATATACTTTATATGATTAACGAATATCAAATCCAAACTTTTTAAGATGCCACATAATTGGTTCCTTTACACGCTGACACTTTTAGTATCACTTAATGCTTTCATGGTTGCTTGCACAGCAGCAACAGTTCTCTTAACATCTTGACCATTTTCACCAACAACACTGATCCCCATATGTCCAATTCTAATATATTTAGTTGGGCATTTGGGATGAATACCTCCAGCTAAACTAATATCGTAGTTTTTACCCATATACCCCAAGAAATCGGCCATTTTCACAGACTCAGGTAAATACAATGCTGTCATTCCGTTACAACAGTTTTCAGGCGCTGAAACTAGAGTAAATCCGGTGGTGGTAGTAGCCAACTCGGTTCTGACAAAATTGGCCATTTGAGCATGCTTATCAAATCTTTCATGCAATTTGACAGGAATATTACTGGCAGGGTTAACCTCTGGTTCTGACCCCAAAATCTCGGTTAATGAAGTATCCAATGCCGAAATCAACTGAACACTTGGCGTGGAGAAGTATGAAGGTTTATGGTTTTCGTAATTAATCATGATTGGTAACCATTTATTCAATGAAGCATAAAGCGGTTTTTTCTTGTTGACGGAATAATTTTTGGCAATAGCCTTGTCACTAACCATCATTATTGATAACCCCGCCGGCGTGGAAATGGCTTTTTGGGAGGCAGTCAAAACATAATCAAGACCCCAGTTGTCAAATTGGATTTCTTCGACACCAGCAGAACATACGGCATCAACGGCAATCAAGGTATTTGGACTTAATTCATGAACCAATTTAGATACTTTTTCAATGTCGACCAAAACACCAGTTGAAGTATCGGTATGAGTTAAAGCAATCAAGGAGTAGTTACCCGACACCAATTGTTGGCCAATAGCAGCCAAGTCAATCACTTCACCAATATTAGCCTCCAATAATGTAATTTGTTTGGCTTCATCGTCAACATAATTAGATAAACTTTCATACATACCATTAGAAAAAAACCCGGTGGAAATACACAAGATGTTATCTTTGGCTGGGTTGGCAATTAAATTGGCCCCGACAAAGTCCCAACCTAAAGTACCAGACCCGGTAACCACCAAAGGTTGACCTCCATTTTTGCGATCGTTACCAAATAATAATCTGGTTTTACGTAAGACTTTAGCAAACAAATCAACAAATACGGGACCAGTATGAGCCAAAGGAGGATTTGACATACTTTTCAACACCGGATCTGAGAATTCAACCGGTCCAGGAATCATCAACAAACTGTGGGGTTTTTGTTCAGTAATCCTTCTAGCAGGAATTTGAGCAGCAGTAGCGTTCAAATTGAACTGAGCACTTCTCTGTGGGAATTCGGGGGTAGCAACTCTGTCATTTTGTAAATGTTGACTCAACATTTGCAACCTAGCACTGGGATTAGTCATAGTGGAAATTATTGTAATTTTTCAGATTTTGAATTTAATTTTGTATTGTAGGCTACTTATAGTCGTTCGTATACTGTTGAAGTTGTCCCGATGACTAATATCTACGTAAAAGCTAAACAATCTAAAATTAGGTTGAAAAATTCGGACTTGGTACACTTGATGGTTTTACGAGGCAAAACGCACAAAACCAAAACTTTAACCTTTTCACGTGACCATATACAATTACGCCAGCAAAAGAAACGACAGGGTACTTTGATCTAGAACAGTCATATACTTAATTATCAGACCCATTAACATTATATTCCTTCAAAAATGTAAACAAATCTTCCATTAAATCAGTAATTCCCTTATTACTATTGATCTCAGTATGGGTATTTGGATTTTCGGAATATAATGCTTGAACTATCGATTGGGTTTTAATCAAACCTTCCTTTCCTACTAAATCACTTAATATGATAATCAATGAAGGCGAGAACTCGGAGTACCATCTATGGTTCCACACTAATAATTTCACTGTCGATTCCAATATTCTTTCATTTAACTGATTGATAATCTTGGTGTAGTTGACATTGTTGGAGCTGTTATTCGCATTAGTCCCGTTTCTAGTTAATAGTTTAGTTCTTTCCATTATGTAGTATTTCAATATTTCACGTTGCGATTTTGCTGAAAATCTCCCTGTCAAAGCATTGGTAAATGCGATTGATCCTTCTTTGAAATGTTTCAATCGATAAGCAATCAACCCAAGAGTCTCCCATTCTAAAGTGGTCTTTCTATACTCCATCTGTTGTGCTTGGAAATGTAACGATTCTGCTTGCCACATTGTATATGCTCGTAAATCTTCATACAACAACATGAACAAATTATCCAACCATCTTTCACATAATCGTTTCTTTTTGAATTCCTGGTCGATTGAATCGACTGAGTCGTCGTTAACATTAGTAGTGCTAGTATTAGTACTAATATTATTGTCATTATCGTTATTTACATTATCATCAATTTTAGTTTCTTCTTCTGGTTTGGGTGATTTAAGTCCCGTGGTTGACGCAACATCTTCAATGGAAGTGGACGAATTCTTCCTGGCATGTCCATTGGCAGCACTATTCCGATCTTTACGATATTCTTCCTCCATAACAAATACTTTTGCTCTATATTTCAATAATGACTCCCAGCCAGTTTTAACCACAATCTCGGTTAATAAATCATATCCTTTTGCGAATGTTGATTTCAATGTAGATGCGGGTAAGTTATTCAACTGGGGATCTAAATTCCTTTGTTCTTGATGAATCTCGGTGCTTTGTAAATTGCTGACTTCATCCAAGGTTACATCTACAGGTGCAGGTAAATGCAAATCATTAGTACCGCCTCTCAAAGGTATAATCCGTTTCAAGGAAAACTTTTCCTTATGCGAATTCATGGGACATGAATTCAAAGTTAATAATGCATTTTCGAAATCACCCAATTTCGTATAAACCTCGACCAAAGTAGCCCAGGTGTTAAATTCGGAGGGTGAAGATTTGACCGCTTGTCCTGCTAAATCCAAGGCCAAGTCGTATCTTTTTTTCTTGATACAAAACTCCGCTTGTAATAACAACAATTCGGAGTCTCTCTTATCTTGCATGATACCTTCATTCATCAACTGCACGGCTTTAATTTCTTCATCTTTTAATAAGTAGATTTTAGTGATTAAGGTGGATACGCGAGGTTCCTGTTTCTGTAATCTAAACAATATATCCAATGCTTGTTCGTAATTCTGGGTCAACTCGACACTTTTCAAGAACCCATCCACAAGGTAATTTGATATCAAAGTAGGCAGAGGAATTTCAATGCTACAACCTAACTTAGGACCTTCAAAGAACAATGTTTCAAACCCAGTCATGAAGCTGTTTAGTAAATGATGCGACGAAGAACCATTGTTAAATGGATTCAAACGACGAATCTCAATCAAACCGGCAATTTTATTAGGATCATCTTCGTCTGAGTCTAATAGCGATCTCACCATCGAACTCATAAAACTCTCCAACCAGTACTGATCCAACTCTTCCTGGGAAATCTTATCACTGATCAATTTCCCTTCGCTATTAACCACTGAACTCTCGAATTTCCCGGGGATATGTACTGTTACTCTCATATCTACATTTGAGAAAGCATTGTAGCAACAATAGGTCAATTGAGGCACTCTCCAGTGTTTCTTTTCCCCAAACCAATATTGTGATCTGTTTGTCATTAAATTAGCCAAGCTTTGCAAATGAGCAGCAATTGAAGCTGAATTGGAAGTATCGACACCAGTATAATATAAAAACGTCCCGAAATCAGCATCCTTCTTCTTGGAATTAACCGAAGTCTTGTGGATATTACACAAGTCACCAGGTCCTAAATCACTGAATGTGTGTAATCTACTAGTCCGCTCAATAAGGGAAGCACCTGGGTACTCCTCTCTAGCTTCTGGGATGGAAGCCAATGTTGTTTGAAGCATGTGGTGGTATTCTAGAGATTGTGTTGTTGATGTGTGTTAAGTTTGATTTTTCGAGGCACAAAATCAATCACGTGGTGATTTTGATAAAACATAAAGAAAGAGTAATATAAGTATATTAATGGGAGATAAACTAGTAATACATAACAGATACAAGTAGGTTTCTGGTGGTTCTAGAAACTGGGTGAAAAAACGGATGAAATATGAAAATAATGAAACATAAAAATCATTTTTTTCATTGCTTCCGTCTCTTATTCGATTCATCTTCATTTTCTTCATCTATAGTATCCCAATCCTTGGCAGTTAAGCAATGTTTCTCTGGGGGTAAGTTTAATCCCCACTTGGGGATTACAGGAGGTAAACTCTTTGAGTTACGCTCATCTGCTAGTTCCAAGAGCAACTCTTTAGGAGGAGCCGGTTTGAACTGGTAGTTGGTTCTGGCAGCAATAGCCAACCTTATATCATCAGTATTAACCGTAGTATTAGCATTGGAGTTCAAATTCGTATTGACATTTACTGGCTTGGCATGGTCGTTATATGTCAACGCATCTCGTAACACACTGGTGGTATACCGATGGGCAAAGTCCATCAATTGTAAAGGGACATGGTCCTGATAGTTCTGGATCCCCTGTGTAGCAAAGATCAAATGTAGCAACCTGACATCTCTGGGAACAATGTTTTGTTGTGAGCTTGTGTTTTCACTCGTTCCATTAGATGAGCTCATTCTTTGGAGATATTAAAATAAGCAGCTGTAAGTATGTGAGTTGGTAGTAGCTGGTTATAGCTTAGTCTGGGTCAGTGAATGGTGTGTTGGTTGGTTCGTAAGTTGTTATAGTTAGCGTAAGTTTTGTTGACTTTTCACTGGGTGCGAAATCTTCATAGGCAGTTTTAGTTAAGGGAACTAGAAATGGATTAAAATGGAAAGCAAAGTCATTGAAAGAGATAGTGAGTTTGTAGTGGAGATACCGCAGGGTGAAATCAATATAATTGACCCTTTTGAGTTTCTCAAAACGAAGGAGAATCCGCAAAGAACTAGTTTGATTATATTAAACCAGCCGATTAAAGAGATTGATTTGTACCATTTATGGAGAAATAGTGAACTAGTGGTGTGTGCGGATGGCGGTGCTAACCAGTTGTATGATTATTTTGAAAAAGACTCAGAAAGAGGTAAATATATTCCCAAATTCATTGTAGGCGATATGGATTCGTTGAAAAGTGAAGTTGAAGAGTATTACAAATCCCACGGGAGTGTTATTATTCCCCAATATAGTCAATATTCCAGTGATTTCATGAAGGCGATCCAGTTGATTCAATTATACTTTTATTCGCCAAAAATGAAAGAAACTTTGATAGGAGGGAAAGTAGAGACCAATGATGGGTTACACCAAATGGGTGAGAGTTTAGCAAATGACGAGCCAATAGAAATCTTTGTCTTAAGTGCAATTGGAGGCAGATTTGACCAGACTATTCATACTATTAACCAATTATATGTATTGAATGATAAATACCCCAAGACTAAGTTCTACTTGATTACACAAGAAGATATTATCTTTCTTGTAGATAAAGGCAAGAATTATATAAGATACCCCAGCAAATCGCTTATCCATTCTAATGGGAAACCCATTTGTGGGTTGTTACCTATAGGAAATGAAGTAATATTAAGAGTC
>JANIVU010000350.1:0-16635 GCA_030557765.1 Suzukiozyma candida
GACTCTTGATAATCGGCTAAGGAAGCAGTTGGATGTTGACCTGCCTGAGTGTACCCAATCAATCTCATGGCATGACAGAAGCCAAACTGAGTTAAAAAACCTAAATTTTTCGGATCACTAATCTGCCATATTTCCCCCAATACCGTTGGTGGCAAACCCGATTTTTCAAAAGTGGTTCTAGCTTTTTCACCGGTGATAATACCCGAGTTTTCAGTATCCAAATTCTTGAATAGAATAGCATATAACTGTTTCTCTTCTGGGGTTAACCCAACTTTAAACGTAGGCGTAGCTAAAAATAGTTAGTAATCAATTGAGATTAATCAAAGTAAGGGATGGTACATACGATTAGTACTCATGGTAACTAGAAGAACTCCTAATGTCTAAAATCGATTGAAGAATGTGTGTGTATGATTGGTGGTAATACAATATGAAATCCTAATAGGAGGTTGTTGATTTGAATTTTGAGTCAGGACACGACTGTGGTTTATTTCAGGTTGAGGCGGAGAGAGAGTTTAGGCAGATGCTAAGTAAAGCTAGAACCGAATGGTTCTAGCGTTACCACCAACATCCAGTAAATTAATTTCTTACATCATTTGTATTTCTATTCCATTCTACAACAGTATTAGTATCGTATTACATAAACTTTTAAAATCAGATAATGCAATATTAAAACAAGTAAAATCAGATAATAGTTTAACACCTTCCTCTCTTTTCTCTTTTGTCGTCTAATAATTTAATATTCGTTACACCTCTACCCATTGTTCGTACATATATAATTATTAATTGATTTGGGTATAAATATAAAAATTAAATATAAAACAATAATATATATTGCCAGAAAATATATTTACTATTGAAAGATATAATAGATAATAACTATATAGTTTATTTTGTAAATCCCTTTTCCGGTTTCTAATGGGTAATAGATAGCAATACACTACAAATGTCGTTTACTACTAACGACATTTATTAATATGTCGCAAATTCATTCTGCTCATCTCCAATATTTTTCAAGCTGAAAAATTTAATAGGAACATATAGTCTTAATTGATACTTCTCTATTAATACAACAACATAAAATATGAATAGAGGTAGAGGCGGATTTAGAGGCGGTCGTGGTGGATTCGGTGGTAGAACCGGACCACCAATGCAAATGGGCCCTCCAGACACTGTGCTTGAAATGGGTTCTTTCATGCAAGAATGTGAAGGTGATATTGTCTGTCGTTCTATAAACGTCAAAATCCCATACTTCAATGCTCCAATCTACTTGGAAAACAAAACTCAAGTTGGTAAAGTTGACGAAATTTTAGGTCCTTTAAATGAAGTTTTCTTCACTATAAAACCTTCCGAAGGTGTTAAAGCTGCTTCTTTCAAAGACGGTGACAAGTTTTACATAAGTCCTGATAAACTTTTACCTTTGGAAAGATTTTTACCAAAACCTAAGGAAGTTGGTATCAAACCAAAAAGAAAATCTGCCGGTGGTGCTAGAGGTGGTGCCAGAGGTGGATTTGGTGGCCGTGGTGGAAGAGGTGGCTTCGGTGACCGTGGTGGTAGAGGTGGCCGTGGTGGTTTCGGTGGTAGAGGTGGATCCAGAGGTGGATTCGGTGGTGACCGTGGTGGTAGAGGTGGCTCCAGAGGTGGATTTGGTGGTCGTGGTGGCTCCAGAGGTGGATTCGGTGACCGTGGTGGTAGAGGTGGTAGAGGTCGTTTCTAAGTATCTCCATAATGTCTGCATATTCCAATTTTAGCCTTATATAATCTATTTTAGATTAATCTGTACATTATTTTACGTATTACAAATATATTTCCAGAATAATAGTTGTAGAGAGTAACGAAGTGATAGCAAACCAGTAAATTAACTGCCTATAGTGAATTATCACAAATTGATTGCGAAATGAGTTATCACAAGGTGGCATTTCTTCTTTGCAGCTTTGATACATATTCAATTTAATATTATCTACAATCTGAAAATGAAATTCTCTGCAGAAGCTTTAATGTATTTTCTATTAGATATTAGGAACAATGTAGATATGCTTCCTGTGCAAAATGTTTAATGTATTATATTATGTACAACGTAAAGATGACGGTTAGTTTCTATGAACAGGAATTTTAATGCTAAGTAGTTCAATCTATTAAGCCACAACTTTGAAGGATATAATACCTAAGCTCTTTATTACCGTAGCAAGCATTAACGTATTGATTTGACAAATTATTATTGAATAAAACCTTAGGCAAAGTGGCAATATTGACAATATTGGCATTTTTCAACATTCGCTGATAATGGTTGATGATTTGTAAGTTAACTTGCTCAACTAATTCTTTTATTTCCGGTTTGGTCAACTGTTTAGATTTATTTTCCTTGACCATGGCGCCAAAATTCTTGGATATAATCATATCGACTTTGGTTAAAACAATTTCAAAGGGAATACCAAGAGAAATCAAATGGTCAATAATTTGTAAATCTTCATCTCTAAAGCCTTCTTTACCATCGACGACCAAGAAAACCCGGCGTAATAGATTTCTGGTGCTGAGATAATCTAGCACTGCTTTCCCCTGTTTCTCCTCACCATACTCTCCATAACCAGGACTATCAATGAGTCGTAATTTCTGGCCAATATTGAAACAGTTTAAAGTTGTGGTGAACCCAGCTCGTCGTGACACAAAGGCAATGGGTTGATCTGGTTGCACTGATTTCTTAGTAAAGATATTATTTAAAACTGACGATTTCCCAGCATTGGTATGACCTAGAAAGAGTATTTCTGGTAATGGTTTTAATAGTTGGGGCTTGATCCCAAATGTCTTTTTGGTACGAATCAAATGAAGATTCTCTTGTGGGCTTTGTTCAATTTTCTCCAATCTTTCTTCTAGCAAAGTTTCATATTTAACATCGGGAATTTGTTCTATTGAACCTACGGTGTAATCCAAGGTAATTTTTGATTTATTCCAAAACCCTTGCGAATTGGATAATTGTTTTGCAGTTATGGCAGGATACGCATCATCAAGAAACGTCTTAGTTAGCTCACCTGGTTTCATCCCTTTCATCTCAATTTGTTTCATCAACCCTAACTTTGTAGCGTCCTTTGACTTTTTACCTACTGTTCGATTGAGGTTTTTGGGTTCAGGCATTTTCAAATCCTTCAAACCAGCAGTTAGATAGTTTGTAGATGAAAATCTACATGGTAGTACTGATTTTAGACCATTTTTCCTATGGGAATATCGTATATTTTGTAAAAGCATCAAATGGTTGAAAAGTCTGTGAAGACCTACATGTAAATTATTTGTATGCGACCCCAATTTGGATAATGATTAGATAAACATTGTTTATTTACATAAAACAGATCCAGTTTATAATTAATAGATATGATATCCAATTGACATTTCAAGTTAGTTACCTATTCAAATACTTCAGGCTTGGTATTTGTTGTAGTATATCAATAGTAACTATCTTCAACCACAGTTGTAGCATCTCTACACGACAGCCGAAAAATGATATTTTTACGGGGCAGCAGTAGTATTAATAATAATCAAATTATTATCTTTATCAGATATGATCATCATTCGTAAACTAGTACTAGCTGGTATGTATTGAGTATATATTATATATGTGTTTCATTTCCACTAACTTTCTAGCTTTTGTTTTAACGTTGATTCTTGCGGGATATCTTGGGTTTGCTCTGATATCATTTGTCCATGACAAGTTGCTTCATTTTGTCATGTTTATGGTCCTTACCATCGAATTCTATTTCATATTCGATACCCAACACAAATCTATAAAAATGGTCCGTCTTCTAACCTTGGTTGTATGTACTTTTGCTGGAAGTATTAGTAGTGAAATCATTCAAGGAGTGGTTAATCCAAATAGAACATTTGACTTGAATGATATTCTAGCTAATGTCTGTGGTAGTGTATTAGGGTTAATTGGATGTACCGTATATGAATACTACGCCATCAAACAAGCAAAATTAAATCGTATAAAAGCGCAACAAAATCGACAGGTCCAATTTGATCCTTTACCCCAAATTCCCGAGGAAGAGGATCCTAGCAAGAATAGTATTCCTTTAAAAGACCTCCAGACTGTATAAAGAAAGTAGATAAGGAGTAATATATGATAACAGAATACAATTTCGAAGCAACAGACAAATCCAGAATCAATTAATAATCTTGACAACTAATCAATAAATTGTCAATTGACCTACCGACAGTATAACCAAAGAAACTAGCTAGTAAACGAGGAGGAATATATGACGATACAATTTTGAGCAACTGACTAACGTCGATTAATACTTACTATCTAATAATCAAAATTGCCAATGGTAAAGCACCCGTATATAGTTAGCCTTGATGAATGTTTTCATGACTTTTATTTCGTAGTGCAATTTAAGTTCGATGAAATTACACTTTAAAAACATCATCAACATCATGAAAAGTTAAATCAATATATCTTCTTTATACTACAATGATTGCCGGTTAATCTAAATTTAAATTAAATCTGGTTTAAGTAATTATACATATTTTACCAAATTTGAATACATTCTTACTATATAGCGTATTGTGATTTCAATGTCTTATTCTATAGAAAGTTCCCAAAAGATTGGTTTATTCTGAATATATACTACAGTTTAAAGTTTACGTCATATTTCGCATACTTTTTTTTTATACGTTAACTGCGGTTTAATATTCACTTCAAAATGGGTAAGTCTTGATGGATTTGATTGTAGTCAGTTCCATTGCCATTCAAAAATACCACAGTTCAACCCAATAGTAACTTACCCTACCTTATTACTTTCATAACCATGTGTCTTGTGTTTTGGTGGTTAATTAAAATAGAAGAAATATTTCAAAATACCACACCTGCATAGTTTAATTTCAGAATTGGCAACACATAGAACTCAAATATTTATCACCACACTCTTTGCTGCCTTTTGAACGTGTACACTTAGATATAGCTTAGATTTATCTCATATCTTCCTAGAATCTTGATAAGCATTTCAATAGACTTATACTAGGTTATTTGAGGAAATGCCTGAAGCACAACCATCACAAAATGGAAGTACACCTCACCAAAATGGACATTTGAATGCAAAGACTGGATTTGAACTGAGCAACATGGATCAGGAGAGTGTTCAAGAAAGGAATTCCCTTCGAGAAGGCGATGCCGATTATATCTTACAACATGTCTCACCGAGGATTTCATCGCCAAGTTCAGAACATCATCATTATTTCAGACGCAAGAGGAGTGAAGACAGTATTGGTAGAGAGTCTCCACCAGTAATACCCAATCCTATTTCCTTCAACACCCGCTTTTCAGATAGGCGTGAAAATCGATATTCCGATGACGAAGAGGAAGTACGCAGTAACCGACCTTACAGTCCGTCCCCAATGCAAACTCAAGAGGGGTTTCACCAGTCTGATCACAGCGCATCTTGTCATCTGGAGGAGGCTAATGATGAATTGCGTGATTTATCCCCGCCACCAGAGATATTGAAAGCTATAAGAAGATCCTCTTTAGGGAGATTTGTAGGTTTTAAATCATCTCATGATCAAGATAGACCTAATAATCTAGATACAAATGCTTCGCCAGAGGAACCGCAGATCCAATTGACAGAAACTGATAATAGAAATAGGTTCAGGAAAAGATTAACGATTTTCTCGCTGAAGTCTAGAAAACAGTCCCATGTGGGTAAAAGAAGTGTCGGTGCTATAGATGAGATTAAATCAAGACAGGAAAGAGAAGCGGGAGAACGTGCACAACAGGTTATCAGTAGTTTGGCCTTGGGAACTCCTTCAATCAATTTATTGGCGTCTTGTTTGTTAGAAGATGATATGGGTATCTCAAGAGCTCCTCTTCTATTGTCTCTCTTGGGATTGTCAGTGTCTGATGCGTCTCCCTCTGATATCACTAGAATTAGAAAATTCACCATCGATTTGGAATACGGGGTCGGCGAACAAAGACTTAAATGGTCGGTCGAGAAAACAGCCAAGGATTTATTATACTTACATTCAAAATTGAAATTTGGCGCCAGATGGAAGAAGGAGGTGGTCACAAACAAGAATTCTTTACCAAAATACCCCATCCCACCTTTGAAAAGTCGTAAAAAAGACACCACCCGTAACCTAACCACTACCAACAGTAACCAATCGGTTGAAGACAATGTTTCATCAATCCGAAGCGGTGGAACCAACATACTCAACAACTTACGCCTGCAAATGAGTCGGGGCTCGATTGCATCCACCGATCATTATGCTTCGAGACCAGAAAGAAACGCCCAATACATTGAAAATGTTGAGAAATACTTGAAAGATTTGATCCAGAAAATTTCGTTAAAACCCCAATCGAATAAATTATTTCGATTCTTTGAAATCTCACCGATCTCATCGTTATTGTGTTACGAAACTGGTTATATCGGTAAACAAGGTGATATCCATATAGGTGGTAATGCAAAATCTCAGGGTTGGCGTGTTGGCCATTTCAGAGCCACCGATATCAAAGCGATGGTTGAAAGACGTTCGGAAAAATGGTTGTTGATTAGGAACTCTTACGTTATGTATGTCTCCAATATCAATTCAACCATTCCAGTAGACATATTCTTGGTAGACTCCAAGTTCAAAATCAATTACAAAGGCGATATTAATTTGACGGATGATGAAGAAGAGGAATACGACGACTCATCTTTAAAACAAAAAGAATTGGCTGGCGTCGATAAAGTTGGCACCTCTAATAAAGTGTTCAATCATTTAAAGATTTACTTGGACAATGCTGAACGAAGTTTGGTGTTAAACCCTAAATCGAGACAAGAACAAAAATTGTGGATAAAATCTTTAGTAGATATGAAAAACTTGTCGATATATTCTAATGAGAATAGATTTGGGTCTTTTGCTCCAATAAGACAGAATTGTTTTGCGCAATGGTTTGTTGATGGTAGGGATCATTTCTGGGCTATTTCATCGGCATTAGAAATGGCCAAGGATGTTATATTTATACATGACTGGTGGTTGTCACCTGAACTATACCTAAGACGACCAGCTAATGGTAATCAACAATGGAGGATTGACCGATTATTACAACGTAAAGCAAAGCAAGGTGTTAAAATTTTTGTAATCGTTTATCGTAATGTTGGCTCTACAGTTGCTACTGACTCGTTATATACAAAGCATTCTATTCTTTCATTGGATGAAGAGAATATCCATGTTATAAGATCGCCAAATCAATTGTTACAAAACACCTATTTTTGGGCGCATCACGAAAAGCTTTGTATTGTTGATCACACAATTGCATTTGTGGGTGGGATTGATTTATGTTACGGTAGATTTGATACACCAGATCATTCATTAACTGATGATTCTACAATCACTTTTGATAACGTTGATACTGAGCCAAGAAACGCAACCGAAGAATTCGTGAAGTTTCAAGTGTTCCCAGGTAAAGATTATTCCAACCCTCGTGTTAAAGATTTCTATGAACTTGATAAACCTTACGAAAGTATGTACGATCGAAATCTAGTTCCAAGAATGCCTTGGCACGATATTCACATGATGACTGGTGGTAAGGTTGCAAGAGATCTCGCTAGACATTTTGTTCAAAGATGGAATTATCTATTAAGACAAAAACGTCCAAGTCGTTATACACCACTTCTTACACCACCTCCCGATATGACGGATGAAGAAGTAGAACAACTAGGTCTCAATGGTACATGCGAAGTGCAATTGATTAGATCGGCGGGTAATTGGTCTCTAGGACTAAAAGAACACGAGCAGAGTATACAAAACGCGTACTTGAAACTTATTGAAACTTCCGAACATTTTGTCTATATAGAAAATCAATTTTTTGTTACTTCATGTGTTGTTGACGGCACTGTTATCCACAATAGAATTGGTGATGCATTAGTCGAAAGGATCATTCGTGCCCACAATGAAAAAACTGCATGGAAAGCAATAATTGTTTTCCCATTAATGCCCGGATTTCCGGCACAAGTCGATGAACAGGAAGGGTCATCTATTAGAATAATCATGCAATGTCAGTATATGAGTATCTCTAGAGGTAACACATCAATTTTTGCTAAATTACGTAAATATGGCATAGACCCAGAAGATTATATTCAATTTTACTCATTAAGAAAATGGGGTAGAATTGGTAAAGATAGAACTTTGGTGACTGAACAACTTTACATACATGCAAAAACCATGATTGTTGATGACAGAGTTGCTCTTATTGGGAGTGCAAATATCAATGAACGGTCAATGAGAGGTATCAGAGATTCAGAGGTTGCGTGTGTTGTTAGAGATAATGAAACTATACTCTCAACCATGAATGGTGAACCATACAGAGTTGGAAAATTCCCCCATTCCTTAAGAATGAGATTAATGAGGGAACATCTAGGTGTAAATGTGGATATTCTTGATATAGTCGAAAGAAGATTCCAACGTTTTGAAGATTTTGCCAAAACACCGGAAGGTATGCTGGCAGCAACTTCCTGGTTTAAGAACGAAGAAAATTGTAAATTGTCAGCTATGGTGGAAATTGCTTCTAGAGATATTTTGGGAGTCGACGGAGGAACGACTAAATGGAAACACTTCCAAGCTCATCACCAGAAAGAGGACCATGCTCATATGCCGCAGCACGAGGACGACGAAGAAGAGGATATCAATATCAAACTTCCACCTCCCTTGGATTTGACATCATTCAACCACAGAACGGGAACTCATGAAGCTAATAAAGGTATCCGAGATAAAAAGAAACACTCATACGACGCAAGGGTTCAAAACAGTGAAAGTAAGAAGAAGGATGTTTACGGTGACGGTCTTGATAAATATAGATCCAAGCTAGCTAAACGAGCCAGACTTAGCAGTGCTAGATTCTTGAAAGAATTAGCACATCGAGCTATGGAGGAGAATCCAACCAAGGCATTCATTCCCGACGTTGAGAGCGTGACGGATTTCTTAGAAGGTGACGATGTCGATATGTTTGATGAGATGGACGAGGAATCTGAAAAACTAATCACCTTGAGAAATATCGAAAGATGGTTATTGTTGAAGAAAATCTCCTATCTTCAGAGAGTAGCAGCTAAAGAGAAAGTAGATCATGAAGCTGAGACCAAGAGAAGGGCAGCGGCCAATTTGAATCCAATTGACCACCAAGCAAATTCTAATAGTCATAGCCCCGAACCTAATGAGGATATAATATCAACAACTGTTGATGTTCCGAAGGAAACTAGTCAAGATCCGGATGCCAATCCTATGGAGGATAAGAAAACCGATGATGTTGGTGAAGATGATATTCCGATTGTTAAATTGAATGAGGAGGAAGCGCGTGAAGTTATTTCCGGTTTAAACACTGGTGGTGTTCATGACTATAATAAGTTCATCGATCCATACAAATTTGAAGATCCAATAATCGACGAGTTTGCCGAAGATTCTTGGTATGAAAATGCGAGAAGAAATACGGAAATCTTCAGGTTGATCTTCCATTCACAACCCGACGACTTAGTTGGTAATTGGAAAGAATATAAAGATTATGCTAATTTGCATCGTGCATTTATTGCATCGCAACAAAAGGAAGCCAATTACAGAAGACAACAACGATCGTTTGGAAAAGATGTAGCAGATGAAATAGTGGAAACCGATGATTCTGACGGAGCTCGTTACCGCCCCGGGTTAAACAAACGAAATAGCACTATTTCATTTGCCAAAGAAAATGATAATATTGGTGTAATGGGTAACGTTCCCGATTCAAATGTGATCTATGAAGATGACGCTGAGAAAGAGAATGATTTGAATTCCTCAGCTACCGAGGAATTGAGACACAAGCATGAAGCTGAAGCTGAAATCGACAATATGCTTAATATCCCCAAGCCAGTAAAGAGTAAGAGATCAAGTCAAAGAAAGAGAGGAGGTACCTTCTCGGCCAGACGTAAAGCCCAATTGGGGAGAAAGGTATTTGAGCGCGATTCAGCGGAACGTATTCTTCATGAAGTTCAAGGTCATTTGGTATTATTCCCCACAGAATGGTTACTGAGAGAATTGGAAGGTGGCAATTGGTTCTACAACAATGATAGAATCCCACCTATAGAAATCTACGATTAGTTAGTAATGTATTTGTTGTTTTATGTTTTATAGAGAATCAAAAGTAATTGCATTCAATTTTGCTGACATATTTCGTGGTACTTAATTCAACCGCGTCTCATTATCTTCTACCACCATCTCTCACCATATCTACCACCATCGTTCATTAACTCTACTGCCATATTCCACTAAATATTTTTTCATACACGTAAAAAAAAAAATGATTTTCTGGTGTACCTGAAAAAATAATAGACCAACATTAGTTGGGATCCACCAGTAGACATGTTTCTTCAATTGCTTTCATATTTTGGTGTTGTGATAGGCTTGGTCTTTGTGGTGTTATCCATTGCCTCTGGATTATACTATATCTCAGAATTAGTGGAAGAACATACCGAACCTACAAAGAGATTTTTACAAAAGTTGATCTATGGTATAATAGCAACGTTTATACTTTTGGTGGTATTTGATAGATTCCCTATCTTGTTAACTGCATTTTCGATATTTTCATATTATGTCTATTCACAGAACTTGAAACAATTCCCTTATGTTGAATTATCTTCGCCAATATTCTTATTATCATGTGTATTGGTGATTGCCAACCATTTCTTGTGGTTTAACCATTTCCATAATCCTTATATCCCTCCACTTGAAGAGAGATTGAAACCTAATTATGTTCCTCCAACTATGCCTTCATTTGTCGAGGTTTGTTCATTCTTTGGTCTCTGTGTCTGGTTTGTGCCATTTGCCTTATTCGTCAGTTTAAGTGCCCATGAAAACTTATTACCCCATCATATGGAATCTACATCCGCCAAAGATAAGAAGAAAAATAATGGTTTGGCTAAAGTGGTCGTTGCAAGAGTTAGAGATTCCATTTATACCATTGCCAGACAATTCGGAGTCGAATTAGACCCGGAACACGGACGTATTATCTAATGTATACTAGTTATTAATATATGACCAAAATGATGGTCTTATAAAGTGGCAAGCTAAAGGTTGCCATTTTAGGCTACACGCTTTGTTTCTTTTAGTACCCATATTTATATTCTTTTAGAACCCATATTTTTTATTTCTAAAGACGAAATACCTATAAACAAATTTTAAACTCCCAATGCTTTTTTTAATTTAAGAAATCCTTAACGTGGGGACCAAAATCATCAAGACTTAACAAAAACGTATCATGACCATAATTACTGACATCATTACCCAATTCAAAATATTTAATATCACCCCCTTTGTTATTACTACGTAATACTTCAGCGATTTCACGTTGTTGCCATACCGGGAATAAGATATCTGATTCGACCCCAATCACCAAAACATCCAAGTGAGAAATTGGACTCATACCTGCTTTCAAATCTTCCAACGCTTGTTCGGGTGTAATTGAGGCTGAAGTCGACTTTTCTTTATAAGGTTCAGCAGGTAACGATGAAGTTTCCTGGGCAATATTTTCCTGGTTATACAGCTGTTCAGTTAATTTTCGGATGTTCGCGGCTTTTTGTCTGCCCATCAAACCTAAATCAAACAAATCCATGGCTTTTGATACATATAACCACGAATTGGCATCGAACTCCAAACAGAACTTCTCACCAGCATGATCCAAGTATGTTTCAACGAGGAAATCGGGACATAATGCTGGTGGTTTAGAGTCATCGGCACGTTTACGGCCAAAACGATACTCCCATTCAGGGCCTGATCTGTAAGTGACAGTGGCAATTTCCCTCGCCAATTTCATCCCCACATGAGGTGGTACTTTATCATAATAAAACCCTCTCAGCCAATTTGGATCGCTCATGAGCACTTGTCTTTGGCAATGTCTCAAGGCAATGGAATACGGATGAGACCTGGCACAACCACTGATGGATATGACCTTGCCGACTTCATCGGGGAACTCACAAGCGTAGGCTAATGATTGCATACCACCCATGGAAGCACCCATCGACGCATGCAACTTTTTAACATTAAATTCATCACGAACTAATTCTCGTTGCCCTCTAACAATATCATTTACCGTCAATAAGGGGAATCTAGTAGCATAGATTTCCCCATTGGCGGGATCTTTTGAAGATGGACCTGTAGAACCATAGCACCCACCCAAGACATTGGTGCATACGACAAAATATTTATCAGTATCAAGATACTTACCCGGGCCAATAAACTCTTCCCACCAACCTGGTTTTGTATTGTCTGGTTGTGACTTTGCATGAGAACTAGCAGATAACCCCGTGTGGATCAAAACCAAGTTGGATCTATCTGCATTTAACGTACCCCAAGTTTCGTACGCAATTTCATACTCTGGAAGAAATCCACCATTATCAAGGAAAATAGGTTTATTTGATTTGTATTTTTTGAACCCAGTTCGATCAAACGTATACAGCGGTTCTGGTCCGGCGTCTAATGAAGTTGTCAGTTGTGTTTTGGAACCATTAGACAATAATTGGTTTTTCTTCTCTGAACGATCCAAACAGGGGAATAGCAATGGTGGGTTGGAACTTTTGATATCAGTAGATGCAGACGTAGAACTAGATCGAATCAAACTTGTACCAATGAATTTTGGACTTATCGGGGTTTGCCTAGCTAGTATGGCAGCCGATTTCAATATTTTATTATTCAATTTCAACATATTTATCAGTAATTGAGTCAATGTTTATAGATAATTAGCCAGTTCCAAGTCAAAATACCAATAATACCAATTAACCTAACAAGTTCAATTGCTCTAGTTAACTAGATGCTTCGTAAGCTTCAAATACCGCTGTATGTCAAATTAGCAATTTTCACGTGATTCATTTGCTTAGTAATTTATAAAGTGTCAAAAGTTTGCAGCCAAATTGAAATCATTAGAAATCAGAGTGACAGAGAAAGTGATATTCAGGCAGTAGTATTCAACATAAATTGTATAAGCAGTTGAATTTTTTTTTTGTTTTTGAGTTATAAATATTGTTTCATCACATATTACAATTCGGTATTATCGTCTTTTTCTTTTTCTTATATACCCAAAGAACTTATCGGTTGTTTCTTTGTTGAACAATATGTTGTAATGGTGATTTTATGATATTTTGCTACAACACCCACGTTAGACCTCTTAGCCTACCAATCGGTGTTTTTCTATTAGTAGACATGACCTGGGAGATGATTGGTTTTGAAGAAGATTTAACCCAAATCGCACCTTATAAAAAATTGAATCAAGAATACAATTAACCGACCATGGGTAATTTGTTTATCTATCTCCTCCTCCCGTTAACATTTATAGTATCATTACCTTTTCATTCCCAGTTTTCTCACCATGCTGATGTAATTAATAATTCTCCCACTTTACAATGGTTGAATATTATTATGGTCAACGATGGATTGGTGTGGTTTATATGTTTATATTCTATCTTTGGTATATATAATCAGGCAAATTTGAAATTGTATGCCATAAAATTTGCTTCGATATTGGCACTTTCCTTCATTCTTTATGTTTGGTTCTTTGGACAATCGATATTTGATAGAATAAATATTGCCACTGGCGGGCATTGTGATGATGAGACATTCTCAACCTTCAAATCGTGTGTTTCCAATAACCATATCTGGATTCACGGATTTGATTGTTCAGGTCATTTTTATATTTTATCTATTTATATCACCATCATTTTGCATCAGGTTGTTAAGTTTTTATCTGATTGGAATAAACTTTCGACTTACGAACGGGTGTTATTTGCTGTGGCTTCAGTGGTACTAGTCTTATGGTATTTTGAATTTATCATTACCGCAGTCTTCTTCCATACTACAGGAGAGAAAGTAGTGGGTATGGCCCTTGGCTATATCGTGCCGTTGGTATATATTGACGTATAGCGAGATTTGAGATTTTGTTTAGATAGAGATATAGACTATACAGTGAATGTAAACTAGAGATACACAGTTCTGGTTATTAGTCATTGTATTCTAATTCTATCTCCACACTGGTAAGGGTATGATTGGTATAAACAGCGATGTGATTAAGTATATTTATAGATCGTAATCGACGTGATAGATGTAAAAACCAAAGTTAGAGTTCTCACGGAATTCATGGCAACTACATAACCTCAAATGGGAATCTCTGAGGGCCAATTTTCACTCCATCGCAAGTTTTATTTCTGGTTTCCCAGGTCTACAATATACTTAAATAATCTATGCTTCATTAAATTCATTAAATTTGGTGTTGATGTTTTTGTATCAACCATCATATGTACAATTCTAAATTGTACTTGATTTAGGATATGGAGCTTGATTAGCAAGCCAATTTCCTGATGACTTATTTTAACATCAAGTCAGCTGGCGCTGACTATTTCTTAAAAACCTCTTCATCGAACTTTACAATCATCACGGTAACATTATCCGTAGTTGAGTTATCCATGGCCAATTGACACAATTTCTTCGCCGCTTGCTGAGGGTCAAGCTCCGGATTTTCTTCAAATAACTTGGCCACGTATTGACAGGCATCTAAATCGGAAATGACGTCCCAGACCCCATCACACGCCAAGATCATAAATTCATCCTCGGCAGTTATCTCTGTACAAGTAGTGAAAGGGTCACCAATGACCAAATCCTTCATATACGAGTCACCCAAGGATCTGGTGACTGCCAAGACACCATTTACACGATTCTTCATGATCAACCCCCCTTTTTCGCGAATTCTATTGGTTTCATTTGCGTCGGTGGCTTTGTGGTCGTACGATAAACGCTGTGGTTTTAGGTCTCTGTACAAAATGATACGAGAATCGCCGACATTGGATGTGTATAGTATCCGTTTATGATTTTTTTTAGGAACAAAGTCGAATTTTGATTTAGAAGGAGAAGCAGCAGAAGAATTGGTGTTTGCCAATTCTTCTTCTGGTTCTTGCTCATTCTCATCAGTTTCCCATCTTAGCACTGCGACAGCCGCAGTACACCCAGAGGAGCCCGAACCATCTTCGACAATCAATTCGTCTGCTTTCAAAAACGAATTTGATAAAGAATCACGCATGTCATATTCATTAGAATTGGGAGCAGACGAATCATCATAATGATATATTTCCTGCTCTAATAATGAATGGAGATTATTTCCGCACCAACGAGCACTATCTTTTCCGGCATGACCATCAAATATAGCAAAATATCCCCAATCGATTCTTTCAGCAAAATTGGCAATGTACGTGTGAACATCTTCCATTTTGTTTCTATAAATGGAATTTTTGTTTTCAGCCACACCCACTTTGAAAGATAATCCCGTGAAAGGGTCCGTATCTGATTTGCTATCGTTAGTGATTGTATTGCTATTGATGTTACTCTTTAGACCGTCCATGTTTACCGTATATAAAGTGTAAATCACATAATTTTATATGGATCAATATGAAACAATCAATATGCAGGAAACGAAATGGCTGTGAAACTAATTATAAATAATTTAAAGAGATTAGAATAGAATAATCATTTGAATAGTACTAATAGACAGTAGAGTCTCTTTATAAACATTAATTTTAACTATACTAAAACAGTAAAATGAAGAAAAGAGAATATATATTAATACAATCACATGAATAAAAACCCAGCATAGCAGTCAATAATTATGGCTAATCAATTTGTATTCAAGATTACGTAGAACCTAAGGTTATAAGTTGACTTTATGAGTGATGGAGATCGACGGGTATATTACGTCATATGAATATCAATTGTCGATCAATTGTCGCAAGACAATTGATGTTAACTAGAGACCATGACCAGAACAGTCACCACTAAGCGTCTCGCTAAAACTCTTCTCCTAGGTCCACCTCCCCATGCAACTCCACGCCATTACCACACCACCGTATAGTAAGTCCTCGCGCCACCTCTCACCTTAAATTTACGAAACTACCGAGGAACTCTGAACTGAGCACGACCTAATCGCTACCCCTTCCCAAATAATAGGAAGGCTCTATTTGAACTCAATTTAATTGCGTATAGAAATTGGTTATTATTTGCCGAAACTTAAGATTAACTTTACGTTCGGTTACATTTTGGGTTTATAGTTTTCTTCTTCAGGGATTCTTTTTTGGGTTGTTTTTTAGATAGTCTTGTTTTTCTCATCCTTCTCGATTTAACTACATGTAAGACTTGGACACAAACAATTTAACAAATCTTCCCATTGTTAATGCGTATCTCCTAATACGGAATAACCACGGGGTGAACACCAATAGCAATCTAGAGAAGAAGAAAAAAAGACTATATTTAAAGTTTTAAGGAGTAGAATTGACCAGAAGAAGGATTTGCATCTGATGCGAAAACTGCTGTAATAAAAACAGATTAGATTTCTGCAGGAGTAGACGCCAGCAAATTAATTATCATCTTATACCTTTTTATCAATTGATTACAATGTCTGTCCCTATTCCTTACGATCCAGTTAACCCTGTCATCATTGCCACTGAAGAGTTTGATGGCGCTAAATTCAAAACCGCTTCTTGGAAAGTTCCTGCCAATGTTCCTTACAAAGGTAAGATGATTTATGTCCATGGGTTTTCTGAGGATTGTACTGTTTACTACGAGTTCTGTGATAACTTAGCTAGCAATGGTATAGAAGTATTCTTCTTTGAACAGAGAAAGAGT
>JANIVU010000351.1:0-16635 GCA_030557765.1 Suzukiozyma candida
GACTCTTTCCATATATATTCGGTAGCATATACTTCTTGCAAAGAATCAACTGTTGTGGTAGTGGATTCTGCTAATACAAGTGGAAGTAAAAATAACAGTATTAATTTCAACATGTCTTTGATTTTTGATTTTAACGAGTGAAGTAGATTATAGATATAATTATTCAAACAAATTTTCACCATTGACTATTAATTGGCCCTACATTTATATATGATTCTATTCCTCAAGCACGATTTGCTGGTAATAGCCAGCATTTTAAGCTTTTTAGTGCGTCAATCGCACCTAAAAAAATATTTCAATGAGATTGAGTTAAACGCCAAAACTCAAGCAAATATCAAGTACGGGGGATAACATGAAAATGAATTCATTATCAACATGGCACCTAGTTTAAGACTAAAGTTGAGATATTGCTGTTGACGAGCACTGGTTTATTACAACTAGTCTGTTCCAAGCTAAGGAAATTCTATGCATGAAGGGTTGCAATATTATTATTTATGCAAGATTTTATTGTTCTCCTGTATCCAATGTCATCATCTGATTGTTCTTGCTGAAATAGGTTGGTATTCATCTAGATTAAGGAAGCCAGCGGCTGCACTGGATCGTACTTGTCAAGTTGACATATTTGGAAAAGAGGCTTCTAAGACAATCTGGCTGCATGCCGGATGTTATTCTTTCACCAGCTGTAACAATCGAAGCAATGTGGACTCGATGACCAGGAAATGTTTGTTTAATGGAAACTGAACCATTATTTTGTTAGCTCATGGGGTATGAAATAATCAAATATCTAACGAATGAAGGGCATAACTAGAACACCTCCTTCAAATAGTGGAGAGAACGTAAGTAATTGAGTGAAAGTATATAGGAGAGCTTTCCAATGAATAGGGGTACAACATGCTAACCAACCTCCCTTTAATCCAGCTCTTTGAGATCAAGTGATGTATCAACGTTTTTCTTTTTTTGACTCCAGCAACTTAAAACTTTATTTCCAGATATACAGACAAACAATCAAGGGTCTAACCATGAGTTAATTACGGTACATTTTTAGGTATTTACAAGATTCAAAGTTGAGATTGTTTGATTTGAAAGTTAATTGTACGTTTTAACCATTGCAAAATATTTAACCCACGCTTAACTAGTTTGAAGATATTTGTATAACCTTTACAATCAGCAGATGGTATAACCGCCATGTTGTAGGTCTCCACTCCTTACTTACCCTGGGAATGCCAGGTAAAATTGGACTCGAAAAAATCAATTTGAAGATTTGCCATGCTTAGCCAGCATAAAATTTACTGGTTCTAACAATGCGCAATTAAAAAGATGGATCCCCAAAGGTAGACACCTAATTCCCGGACTGATGCTCAGTTGACCTCAATTCCAGATTGTATCCTATATGAAGATTATTGCCATGTAATCAATTAACCATATACACGATAAATATCTAAAAATAAAATGTTTACAAATGTATGTTTTGAAATATTGGCATCGTGATAATGGGGGTTTTCTTTCCATCCGATGATACATTAATTAATATATGTATTCTCATCTCTTTATTCTCTTTCGCCTAATTTATGTTGAATTATCTTCATATTGAAAGGTTTTCTCCATTAAAAAAATTATCATTTATTTGCGACAAATACAAGTTTACTATATACCTTAGGAAGCTTGTTGACTTAATTAGGTGATATATTGGACCTATATTCATTGCCATGTCCTTTGGTTGACTTATATGAAAATTAACCAATATATTGGTTGCACAATATTATCAATTAAACGCATATTATCATGCTTGCCATCAGATCCTATTCGTCTATACAAACCCAACCGCAAAATCTTGATATCATAACTGGTCACTAACTCAATTAATCTTGACGAGATGTGTATTTCGACTCCAAAGCCGATTTCTGTATTCAATTAAATCCCTGTTAGTGGTTATACTCTTAACCAATTCATCAATAACTTCGGAATAAGATTGTTTGGTTCAATTTTCTCTTCTTTTGTTTCTACTTCTCATCATTTAACCTACCAATGCGCCGTTTCAACTTCTATTCCTGAAACGAGCTCCATCCCAATTGGAAACACATATTCTAACTTTTCACATCAGTAGTTCTTTTCTTGATATCATTAATTTCATCAGTCAATCTAGGAAATTCCTTGATCAACTTATCACTCAACACATTTCTCAACTTTTCAAATCCCTCCATTTTCCCCTTCAATCTAGCATTGCTCTTAGCAGTGACTTCAATAAATTCTCTCGTATAAATATCGGGATTTCTCCCATCTTCAATATACGAAATCACATCGACTGGAATAGGATACTGATATGTAAATGGACTAGATGTTAAACCAGACAACTGACTGATGACTTTATTTGTCGTCACCGTCAATGCATTCTGCGATTGCTGGGTTCCCTGGTTATCATGAACCAAAACCCCCAATTCAACGAAAGAATCAATCAACCGCAGCAAGTTGTTTGCCGTAGCAATTAACGGTTCGTTCTCTGGCTTGTTCTCCAACGAAGACGTCGTCATTTGTAAAAAGCTTTAAAGAGGTTGGAAATTCCATCAACATGTTAAATTTCGCATCAATTAAAATTGGTAATTTTTTGGCAACTTTGGAAGTTAATTGGCTCAAAAAGAATCAAAAGCTGGGGAAAACGTTGTTGGCAGGTTCAAATGGAGTCTTTCTTTGTTACATTAGTATATGATCCCAAAAAACTGGGGTTGAATCGGTTGAATAATGGGAAAATTCATGATTATGATGAACGACCTCAAGAGTTGACTTCACCAGTTCCTACAAAGTTTGTAAAATTGAACTATAATCGAAAATTGAATAGTCTGAATGGAGTATATTCGAATGAGGTGAAGGAAGAAGCTGAAACAGAGGTGAATTCGTTGAATAGTTCCCCTGTAAGGAATAGAAAAAAATCGTCGCCAGTGTCTACAACATCGAGTAGGAGTGCGTCGCTGGAACCAGAAAGTGTTCATGATTTAAGTAATATTCGACAGATTCCATTCAAAGATTATAAATCTGCAGTGTCCAATTTGTATAATTATCAAATTCAATATTATGAGAGTGATAGTAATGATACTAGTAATGGCGCCAATGATACGGATAAATTACCATACGACCAACTGACGGACCAAGAATGGTTACAGGATGTCCAAGTGGTATGTGATCGATTGCACTTATTACGAGAGGTTTACAAATGCATACAACTAGTGAAGAAGAAAAATAACCATTCGACAAAGGTAGAAGAAAGCTGGCTAGATATCAAGAGCCAATCATTTGATTCTGACGAAGATATGAAAATCATCCAAGCTTACAATCAAAATATAAATCCGTCGGAACAGGATGACGACGAAGGTTCAAGCTCGAATACTGACTCTTCCACACCGAAAAAGAGACGAAATGTACAGTTTGCATCGTAATAGTAATAGATTTATCTATTGCCTTGTTAGAAACAAAAGTATAAAGAAATCACCTACAGTGATAATTACTACTACAAAAATGGCCACATGCCAACAGGAGAATAATGGAAACAAGAAACACCATTATTAACCAGATCAAATCTCAACTGATATCACCGTGATATAATTTATCAATTGGTTCAGATTAAACTATAAATATTGCAGTAGAAGTTCCAAATTTTGGGGTTTTTTTTCAAAATAAACCCTGAAATCACAGTACATAACAAATACGTACTTATTAACTACATTATCCACCTATAATTACCTTTACTTCTTGTAATATTCCCTTTATATAGATTGTTTAAAGTTTTCCTGCATACTACCAAAATTATTCGTTCATAGATTGATAAGTTTAGTAGAAGGATTCAATTGCTTTAGACCATTATGAAAGCAGTTGTTTCTAGTGGTAATGCGTACTTCTGTACCATATTATCTTCCTTTGCCATTGTCATTCTTTCAGTGATTGGCTATTTATTCAAAACAAACCATCATTCAATGATGGGTTCGATCGAAGATCCTGAAGATGGACCAGCAGTAGCTAAAACAGTGTTCGGTGCCGTCTTAGTGTACCTAGGCTTTTTCTTGTTTTGCGGATCCCAAGTTATATTGATCAAAAGACAATCGAGGATTCAACTATAAAAAATATATTCAATTCTTATTTATATTGTATAGACAATAAATGTTAAATGTTAATTAATAATACTTAATAGTGAACAAGACAGGTTAATTAAAATCTGATACTCATCGCTTTTCCAGTATAAGCTTATTGGGTTTGTTAGGTCCTTTCCTTAGCTTGCATTCTGGAATATATAGAGTATCAAGAGGTCTAATGATAGCCAAATTATTAGCAAGGTATAGGTCAACGTTACTGTATGAATAATTAGTTTTACAATACACTTAGATCAAATGATTACATGTATAAAAAATAAATATATATCTAACTATTTCACCTACAACTTAGCTACACTCTCCTTACCTTTGGCCCAGTAGTTTCCTCCGGTCCAGTCACAAATATCAAAGACGAGTGATTGTAATTGACTTAACTCATCCCTTGTAGCACCCACATTCAACGCACCTTTCAAGTGTCCCTTCAATTGAGGATTAACGTCTTGGGGCATCAAAATGGAAATGACAGTCATTGAAGTTTCTTTTGCAGACAAAATGTCAGTGTAACTCAACAAGGGAGAGTAGACGTGGTGGTAAGTATAGTACCATAAATCAGGATACGCATTGTACATTTGGTTCCTGATTCTTTTATTGACTTTTGGTGAATAAATAGTGTTCCAGAATTTGGATCCACGAGTCAATTCTAATTGGATTTGTTTGGCGTTGATCAGATTACTAGTGATTGGTCCATCGATGGTGTCATTGACATTTGTCGGTTGATCATTAGTCCCCTCGGCATCTTCGACCAATACATCATTACTCATATAATTACCAGGACTCACAATCAAAGGTCTTGAAGGTTTCAATTCGGGTTTCAAGTTGTTAGGGGTGACGGCTTTCAAAATCATCAAGGCATTGATGGCTTTAGGTAATCCGCTTAACACCGACGACTTCAAAATGACTTCTCTAAATTTACTAGCAATATTGTACTGCAATTTCGAAATATCATCAGTTTTGTTGAATCTGAATGATAAGGGTAACTTATCGTAATAAGTGTAGGGAATCAAAATGTCGGGTAAATTGACCCCCACTGCGGTTAAATCGTTATACTTAGTCGCCGAACTAATCGAATCTTGCGCCATTTGCAACAAGTACTTGTCGTTTAATAACGACTTGTTATTGGTATACTCTAATAACTGTTGTCTTAACGCAAAATGGAAAACCTTGGGAATCTCTTGTGGTTGATTAACCACGGTTAAAGCTGCACATGCAAAAAGGTACCATGTGTTGTATAACTCAGGGTAGTTGTAAGCCAACTTGACCAATCTCTCAGCTGTAATCACACTCATCTATAGTTGGTTGTATCTGTTGTATCTTTCTGTTTGTTAAAACTGACTGTTGAAACTGATGGATGAAATCTGGGGATTATTATTCATATGCCTTTTGAAAAACATTATATGCACCACCAATTGAAGATTATAGATTATGATTGATAAACGATGGATAGAGGAGACTAGTTGCCTTTAAGTGGAGTGGGAGATAGAGTTTGAAGTTATGACAGGTTCTGATGAAGAAGCCCTGTTTTTTTTTGGGAGAAAATTGATGATTTTTTTGTCTATTTCTATTTATCGTTTCTAATACTTGTTCTAAGCCAGCTTTTTGCCAACTTATCTTTCAACCGTTTGCCGTTTTCACTTGTCCAGTACCCCATTTTCCAAAAATGACTAGAATCGCTTATTTTAGGCGTAATATTCTCGCTGAATTCTTGTAGAGGTATGTCGCTACCACAAACAATATCTCGAGGAGACTGAAGCGGTAAGGATTGTTTCATATGGTTGATTTTCCTGATGTCAGTAGCTTTCTTTGATTTCTCTTTTTTTTGTTCGGTTTTGGTTGAATTCGAGTTTTCCCATGGTCTCATGCTACGATCAAGAGGAACCCAGCGACTTGACGCCCGCCAATTATCAGAGCTAACCATTTCTTTGATTCTCAGTACTGCTCGTTTATAGGCAAACTTCTCATCCTCCCCAGTAAATGCCTGAGAGTTTTTGAAGTCGACTTCGGGTTTATTTATAACTTCATTAAATTTACTATTAAGTCCAGCATCGTAGGTGGATACATTAGGACGGTATGGGTTCTCCATAGCAATCGTAGTTTTGGCATACATTTCTTCATCTTGAACTGATAAGCGGTTATCTTTGGTGGTAGTATCTAATTTCAATTTCTCCATAAGAGCCTTATCTTCAGCATATAATACATCGGGGAAGAATAAATGTTCAATACTGACATCGCTTCGCATGTATAACTGACATTTGGCTTCATATATGGCATCTAACAATGAAATGAACCTTCTGGCTTCATTTTTCATTTTCGTCGTCATTATGGGCACATTATCAAGAATGATTGTCGGAAATGTCGATGCCAAGGTGATATAATCAGCCGAGGAGTATAACCCTTGACATATATCTTGATAATTCAAAAAACAAACTGTTTTATTCAAATATGTTTTGATAGTAATGGTTCTTCCATAGACAGTTAGCGTCGATTCCTCGGGTAAACCAGATAAATCTAATTTTATTTCTTTCTTAATTAACTCTTGCCAACTATCCTCGTGCTCTTCATTATCTAACTTCACCACCAAATTAGGAGTTGAATTTGATACGTCTGAAAATTTACATCTATAATCAACTTCTGATTTCATATCAATAGTCAAGCATCGTGAATGTAATATTCCCACAAATTTTTCAAAACTGGTTTTATGAAACTGATTCGAGTATAGTTCTTCGGGTAATTTATTCGAAGTAGCAACCAACACTCCGCCTAATTTGAAATAATACGTAAATAAAATCTTGATAATATTGGCCAGAGCAATATCCGGGAGCATAAATTCGTCTAGAATCAACACAGTATTCTTTCTAATCATCTTTTGTGCTATTTCAAATAAGATAAATTCATTCTGCATCGTATACTTTCTCTCTAGATGGCTCAACAAGTTTCTTTCATTTTGTATTACATGGATTTGTTGGAAGACCCAAAGGATGAAATTGTTATAGTGCCATCTCATTTTGGATTCATAGGGCAAACTAGCTGCAAATATATCTAATAACATTGATTTTCCACAACCAACCTCGCCATTAACTAACAATCCCTGCGGGGCTACAATATTCTTCAACTCTTCCTCGTCAGTTAAGTATGCCACCAACTCATTCTTCCGTACTACAGGATCTCGTTGAAATAACCTACTGAAGCTAATACCCTGTTTAGCATTAATCTCAGCATATTTTACCTCTATTTGTTTCAACAAAAGACTGATTTTCACCTCCAATTCATCAGGCGGAGTATACCCAATCACACGGTAATACAACTTCTGGAACTCCTTCATTACTCTCAACTGCTGTTCATCCTTCTCGAGCAACCCTTGCAGAACATAGCTTTGGTATACAAGAAATGGTTCTGTCACAGCTACCCCACCTGAGCTCTCCTGCTCATAATGCGGTACCCTAGGTACCCTACCGTCAACACCATGTGGACCTGAACAAGTACCTACCAGATAAAAGCGAATCAATCTAAATGATGTCCTTATAACCGTCCTCCGTAGCATGGTAGATCTTCCCCATAGTTAACGTTTGCTGCGAAAAATATGTGGTCAAGTTTGCGGCCACTACAAAATAATAATATATTTCTATAGATGCAAAAGATAACTAAGTATATGCAAAAGGAATAGCGTTTACAATGGAGAATAGCTTCAATTTGGATCTTGGGGTTGGTTGATATTCATTTCCGCGAATTTCTTATCTAAAGAATTCGATAACCCATTCATCTCCGAGTCGGATCTGCCATATAGTTCAAACCACCATTTGATATCGGTGAAGTTGAAGAATAAAACTCCACCGTTGTCATTGGAGTACTCATACAGCTTGTTGGTGAATTCCTGTGGTCTTGAGTTGAAATAGTCCCATGCGGAAACTGTTTCATTATGAACAGAATATTGGTATTTCAATTCGCGTTCGTTATTACAAAGAAAAGTTCCATATTGACATGAATAGTAATGGTAAAATAATCGTTTTAAGAAACGGCTATTGAATTCAAATTGATTAGGGTATTGTCGAAGAATTTGGAAAACACAATCTAAGAATTGATGGAATATGGGTGATCGTTCATTACTACCACTGTAAACCGAATTTGATAGGAATTTAGTGGCATCTAGATCAGAATCTGATAATGTTGATGACGCATTTGAGGCGGCATTCTTGACATGGTTTGCTGCACGTTGTAGAAATGAGGTAACCTTAGCTTTATTCAGAGGATTTCTTAGCATGGCTGACACACCTAGTTCTGGGGAACTATTCAACTCCTGGATTTCTCCATCGATTGATTCTGATGATTCTGTACTTACGGATTCAGAATCTGTCGTTTTCAGTTTATTCTTCTTTAATAATGCACCAATACATCCGCCGTGGTCACCTCTTGTGGCAAACTTAAACCCAAAGCTGATCCATTCCTTCTCTATTAATACCATAAACCCCTTCGTTGTTCTATAATATGGATCCAAACAAAGTTGTGCTAAGGCGGACACTTGGGACGTACGATCCCAACCATCGGAGCAATGAATAACAACATTGGTGTTATTTAAATGTATTGACTTGATAATTCTATCAACTGATTGCAAAACAATAGACAATCTATGTAACCATTGGGTTTTAGCCAATGCTTGCTGTAAACTTGGCGTGGATTTATTGGGTTGCCTGTCCATTTCATTTAATATTGTCGACAATTTGGTTAAAGAATCTCGCATGACATGGATATTATCAATATTACCAAATATTTTATCCACTTGTCTGAAAGTACGTTGATCAGCTAAGGGTTCATCTTTATCTTTATCTTTATTTCCTCGATAATTGTCTATATTCTCGGTACCGGCACCAAGGGCATGTTGAGCAATAGCATTAGTTATAGGCCTTAAATCGATCAACAAATTCTTTTGCGGTTGGAATTGCATGTCGTAATCTTCATCAATTGTATCATTACGTTCACGTTCTTGACATTTGAAAATCTCACCTATAAGTTTTTCATCTTGGATTGATCGATTCAGCAAAGTTAACCCCACCAATGGTTGTGAACATCGACTGATGATATTATGATTAGGGTTGCCTCGATGCTTATACACAATGGCAGGAATTCTTTGTTTCGATCGGAATTTCCCCGCATGCTTCAACACATTATCGGAAATTGTCCCTGGAACAATCATTATATTAGGATAAGATGAACAAAATCTATAATCTTGATTTATATCCGTCACACGCCAGTATTCCTCAGTAGATTGAATTAGACCCAATCGAGTATACTCTTCTATTGGGTTATAAATATCCCAACCTCTAGTAGGCAATTTCTGTTCTAATATATTCGGTTTATAGTCAAATGCATAAAATGCTTGTATCTCCTGATTTTGTTTTGGACTTGTTATTAAAGAGCTCATTTTGATATAGACCTCATTACATATGGACTCATTGACAAAATCAAATGAATAGTAGGTAAAATCTTTACATTGCAATCTTATATGTGATGCTGTATAATGATCAAACTCCTCAATAGCATGTTTGGGTGGTGTCATGGTTCCATCGGCATCATTATTATTATTATTAACAATCCAGTTTGAACCTCTAGCTTTGTGGATTCTCTCGATTATAGGGTACGCTATCCATATCTCCTTCACTGCCGATGGTCCTGTTGTTGATAGTGGTTGGAAACTAAATACAAGATGAAATGGTGTTAGAATTAACATCCCCACCACACAACTGCCACGTCGACTCAATACAACATTGTTTACAGTGCTGAGACTCAGCGACTCCATATTACTACCAATTTCCACTTGTTCCAGCAACTGTTGATCACCACTAATGTGTTATCGTCTGGAATCAGTATAATAAAATCCTGCACATATTACATAAAGCGGATTTATACGGATTTATACTATAAACATCTATAACCCATCGAATCTACGTATACCATGTTCGTGTTTCTGGAGAGAAGTCAACTGTTTAGTTGTGATCTGTTTCTTTTTGAGTTTTTGTTTTTTAGCAGGGGTTTCTTCTGGTTCTTCATCGGAATCGGATTTGGCGAGATTATTGAAGTTGATAATCCTTTTAGTGGTGTTGGTTGGTTTCATGATTTCGCTAAAGTTTCTTCTTCTTCTTTCTAAGGATTTTATATCTATTGGATCGTCTTTGGTGTCTTCACCAGATTCTGCTCCAGAAATATCTTCTGAATCTTCATCTGAGTCCTCTTCAAGTTCGAGTTCTGACTGGTCTTCACTACCCAGGTCACTATCGTTGAGCGGTATATCATCATCATCATCATCAGAGTCAAGGTCACCACTAACATCATCGTCACTGTCATCCTGTTCATCTTCATCTGCGGCCGCAACGTCTTGATTAGACCAGATTTTCAAAGTATCCATACCGGCACTAATCAATCTATACTCATAATCAATATCCAAATTACCTACTTCGTCAACTGCTTTGGCTGACGAATGGGATCTGGTCTCAACAACTTTCCCTTGTTTGTAATTAACTCGATGCAACAACCCTTCACTGTCACCACACCATATACTACTAGCGAGCTCGTCATCTTCTTGGTTCATCGTACCAATTATAGCATCGATCGATGCTGATTTGTTCACTTTGATTCTTGTCAATTGATCTTGGAATCTGTTTTTGGAATTTTTCCAAATTGTTATGATACCTTCACCATGACTTACCAAAACCATATCATTTTTCACAGTATCATTGGCATAACACATACCCAATAATTCATCTTCTTGATCATCAGATGTATTTATGACCCCTTTCCTTATATCTATATGCGCCATAGTTGTCGAACCTAAAGTCAAGTAATGATACGCCGATACATCTGACATAGGTAATATGGCATTAATAGAATCTTCATGGATTTTATCAACTTTAAATTTCAACTTGTCTGATCCTAAATTCTTCGAATCAAATACCAAGACACTTCCATCTTCAGTAGCGGATAATAAAAACGGATGGGTAGCAGAATGACATATTTTAGTCACTGAATCTTTGTCATTCAAATGGCTAGTAAAATCAACTTTGCTCACCACTTTACCAGTTTCGGTATTGGCCTTTTTGATAAAATTGTCGGTTCCGACGGTATATATATTTTCCCCGACTGAACCTTCAAGAGGATCAAAAATAACATGTCTACATGAACCTTTGTGTCTTTTGGTCTTCCAGTTTGTCACAATATCGTCTGACAGCTCCTTGATATCATTTACTGTGGTCCACCATTTCTTCTTCAGTTGAGATACTGATCTGTTAATTTGAGAAATCTTACCAGTTTTAAAAGCTTCTTTCTCCATCAACTCAATATGCTCTCTTTTAGCACTCTGGGTCTCTTCCAACTTGGCAGCATCATATGTATTGCAATATAAATGACCAGTGACTAAACCCGATAAAAGTATCGGTTTCGTAGGATGGGCAGCAACCGAAAAAAGTGGGTCTTCATAATTTATTTCAAGAATTGGCGATACCAATGATTCCAATGCTCTGGCAGCATTTCTAGCATTTGATTTCTTCTTAGCCATCTCTAACTAACTATTGCTACTGGTTACGACTAATGTGGAGACCTCATCTCATCGAAGGTTGGAAATTTATATACACTACAAAAGAACATTATACGTATACATTAAATTTTTTTATAACAATCTATAGACTAGACTAGAAAATATCACCCGCATCTTTCAAGTTATGTTCACCTCTTAATTTCCAATAAGTACCTTTGAATTCCCAGTAATTATCACCTGTGACTGGGTGGACTTTCTTAACAAACCAATTTGGTTTGTAGACTTGTCTTTGGGCATCACGTTCTCTCTTAGCAGCTCTTTGCTTTTCTTCTACTCTATGTTTCTCATCACCAGCTTCATCATATCTACCTTCTTCCATGGCTCTTTGATCTGGTCTTAATCTAGTATCGGTTGGTGCAACCCATGCGGTAATTTTTGGATCTGGATTGTTCAAAGAAGTAGCAAATGCAGTTAAATTGAATGGCACAGTTGGTCTTGGGGCAACTTGCCAAACCAAGAATTTCAGGCCACTAAATGGATCATCGGACGAAATCTTTGGTTGCTCTTCAAGTAATGAGTTACGTCTTCCTTTATCAGGAACATTCGAGGCATTAATCTTCTTGGCGAAGATCTTGGAATTCCAACGACCACCCATTGCCCATTGTGGTTTTCCATTTTTATCAACAGAATGACCTGATAATTGATAAGCTGATGAAGCCTTCCAACCCCTCTGTTTCATATCAACAATAATAGAATCTCCGGTGGTATGGTTCTTCACTTCCATTAACCCGTAGTTGTCAACTGTTGGATTACCAACAATAATACCCACAACTGCGGTGTTGACTTTCTTCCAACTGTATAATTCTTCGGGTACGGTATTTCCTTTAGCATCAACAACTCCATTATCTGGTCTCAAAGAGCAGAACATTTTACCTAAATGTTTAATATCAAATGCTCTACCAGTAAATTTGGAATCAACGGCATTTTCACCATAATATTCCCATTTTGGTGATTGTACACAACAGGCACTAATAGGTGGATGATGACTAACTTGTTCTGTAAGTAATCTATAGTTCAAATCTGGTCTACAGTATTCAAATGTTTCACCCAATAACGGATTAAATGGTTTAGCAATTCTATCAATTGTCGACGCATATTCAGATGCAGCAAAAGTGGCGACATAAATCATACGCAAACACGAATCGTCAAAGGCACATGCCTTATCAAGCAAATATGAGCATTCGATATCTTCACTTAACCTTTGTAACAATGAGGTTGGCTCATTGAATGCAACTGGTAAGGTCATTCTTGTCATATCTTTACCAATCATAGATTTCAAAATACCCCATAAACCAACTTTTGGTCTATTATCTTCTTCCATTGCTAATTTTGTTCTAGGAGGGTTTTCATAACCAGCATAAGAGTTTTCATTGCCAATCACTGTAGCCATTTCAGCTTGAGCTTGATTCAACCCATCAACTGGGATCGTTTTAGCTGGCGTTTCGTCCGCTTTCTTTTCTTTTGGAACCTCATCGATTGTTTCCGGAATTTCACCCGATACTTCGTCATGGGCAGCCGGTGTTAAAGTTTCGGTTTCACTGAATTGGTCAGGGGTAGCCACTGGATGTTCCGTTTCACCTGAGAAAGTACCAACGGCAGCCGGTGTGACTGGATGTTTAATTTCATCAGTGGTTTCATGATCAATATCCTTTGGAGATTGTTCAACTTCTTCACTTGCTTGTACTGGAACTGGCACTGGTGCACTCATAGATGGAGGCGGTGCCGATTTAGTTGCATAATCATCTTCATCTTCCAGATCATCAAAGTCACCCGAATCAAAGAACTCGTCTTCGTCAGAGTCTTGTAATATTTCATTAATTACCGGATCATGAATATGGGCAACCTCAGCTGGGTGTGAGATATAGTCGGAAGCTGGAGCTGGCTCTTTCCCTTCAGTTTGCTGTAAATCTACACCAATGACACCACCAATTCCAAAATCATGCGGAGTGGTAGAACCCGATTTGGTTTGTAAGTATTTCTTTAATTGTTGTTTTTTGCCTTCGTATTCGGATAATTTCACTTCACGTTTTCTGATTTCGTCTTCTAACTGACTGATGGAGTTTTCCCATAATTTATTCACTTCCAATTGTCTTTCCAACACTCTGCCTTGTTTGACATCGCGTGCAACCACAAGGGCATCGTATTTCATTAACAAATCTTGAATTACAGCCGTGGTGTTCAACCCGGCGGTGCAGATTTCCAGTTTTCTTTCGCTGGTATAACTGTCATCTAAATTGTATTGCTTGAACAAATCCTGGAGCGAAGATATTTCAATATCTAATGATCTTTTCACGGTGGCTATCTGTTCAGTTAAGTTCGTAGGCAGTGTTTGGTTGTAATTTTCGTCATTATCAGATTCATAAGCATCGTCCTCGCCATCATGATCGAAATTTTCGGCATCATACGAATCACCATAACTTCGAGCGTCACTTAACGAGGCCAAATGTGCTGGCGGGACTTCCTGAGAAACTTTCCTGGAAAAGTTGGACGTTTTCGATACTCTACTCGATTGATCGTCATCATACGAAGTCTGCGATGCGAGCGAAGCGGATGAGGTAGTCCGTTTGTGCAGTTTCGACGACTTTCTACCAGGAATACGTAAAAGACGGCGCTTTTCCTGGGTATCATCCAAACTTTGGCGAGTCTGAGCCGGCGAAACCGGCGGGTTCATTTCGGTACTAGCACTAGCACTTGAATCAACTCTCTTGCGTTTAATATTATCTTTAGCCAAGGTAATAGCATTCTGCAATGTCCAGACCCATCTGTTAGTCTCAATGGGATGGTTAGCTTTCAAGTGCCATCTGATCCCGTTCTTGCCGATAATCTCAAACTTTAATTTTTCGGAAGAGTCTAAATGTAAACTAGCATACCCTAAGTTCAACGACCCACGACAGGAGTTATTGGTATCATCTTGATTTGCATAATATGACAAAATCCCATTTGAGTCTAAAAGAAAGTACCTAAGTTTGTACCCACTGGCAAAGTTAGTCCATTTGCGAAGGTACCCCTTGTATGTTGGTGCCGCACCAACCTTAATAGCATTGTTAGTGTTGATAACCGGGTCCATAATGGTCTGATCCTTGGAAGCATCTTTAATAAGTCTCTTTAACGCATCATTTTTCGTCACCAAATCAATTGGGAGTTCCCCCCGTTTATCCCTCTTAAAAGGATCCCCGCCATGTTTCAAGATCCAATCGCACATTTCCAAATCATCCGACTTGATAAATTCATGAAACACCGTATTACCAGTCTCTGGATCGGCACCATTTATATCTAATAGCTCTGACGCTCTAGGGTTGAGAACTAGTAAATTTTCCAAATTGTCAAAATCGCGGTGAGAGAAATACTGTCTAAGTTGCCCCGCCGACTGTTCAACAAATTTGGCCCTTTCAATCTGCATGAGCTGAGCAACATTTATATCTTTCGTAACTTCGACCGGTTGTTTTTTGGCCAAGTTAACAACAGTATCATTTATGTTAGGCAAGCCTAACAAAAATTTGACCACATCCAATCTAGCTGCGGCAGCAGCTAGATGGAGAGGGGTATCGCCATTACCATCCTGAGCATTGATATCCAAATCAAACTTCTGATTAGCAACTAAATATTGCAAAGTAGTTAATGGAGCAACTTGCACTGCATAGTGCAAGATGGTCTCCCTTAACTGAACAATATCCTGAGTCTGAGTAGTAACTTGTGTCCTTGCTAAGTCATCAAAGATCACATCCACCTTCTGAGTGTCACCACTTCTTAGCGCATCCAATAACTTCAAACGTAATAAACTAGCATTCAATTGAGATGACATAATAACTCAATTGTGCTAATAAGTAAAGGTAATGGCAAAATATAATTTAAACGTGAGTGGTGATTGATCTCCAATATTGGTTGGTTGCTAATTTAAAATCTCACTAGAAATGATCATGTGATTAAAAAGAGAAAGGATTAACGTAACTAATACAAGAACAACAACTATAGTAACAAATACATTATATACTACCATTTTCTTAACCATTCTTCCCATGTCATCAAACCATACACTCTATATTAAGAATCTAGATACTAAACTACTGTTTGATACTATCAAACATCATCTATATTTACTATTCTCAACTTATGGTAATATCATTAAAATATATTTGAAACCTGGTTGGGGTCATATCGTATTTGCTAATATAGATGAAGCTACTCTAGCGAGAAAGATGCTCCAGGGGGAAAACTTCTTTGGGAAGGAATTGGTTATAGAGTTTGCTAATAAAGATTCAAAAGTGGTGGAAGAGAGTTTGGAGGATCAGTAAGACATGGCTTGCCATCAATGTCTGAAAGACATTGATTAGTTTATGTATATTATGTATTTTATGTATTTTATTTATTAATGTATATTATCTTCCTTGCTATTTTTCTATGTACATTCTTTTTTATGGAGTTCCAGAAATGTTTTTTCAATGGTTGCACCTGGGCCCTTTTAAATTAGAAAGTCTATTTGGGGTTGCTCTTTTATTAGAAGTTTGCTCTTTTATTAGAAGTTTTTCCTTTGTAGGTTAACTATTTTGTTTTCACTACATTTATGTTAACTTTTCATTCAGGTGTAAACTAGTTTGCGAATCTGATTAATATCTTGTCTGGTTTAACTTCAATAATACCTCTTTTTGTCAATTTGAATCTACTCTCTTGTTTGCATATTATTTTATGCCCCTTTTCGTGTTTAATTTGAGATTGCTTTTGGCGTTCAGTTCAATCTACTCTGACTTCCTAATAATATCTCGACTTTTCGTCTTCAATCTGTGCTTGCTTCTTACGTTCAATTTCGTCAATTTCTTGTTTAATCTTGTCACTCTCTTGCTTCGCTTCTTCTTCGGTTAGCAACACTTCTTTCATCTCCACCTGTGCCGCACTCAACTTGGACGCAGCTTCAAACGCATTCTC
>JANIVU010000352.1:0-16554 GCA_030557765.1 Suzukiozyma candida
AAAATCACCCATGCGATAATTCAGCCTTATAAAAATAAATGGGAAACCTATACTGCAAACATCGATGGTGAACCAGTGAGAGCTTGGAGTATGGAAGTAGCATACTGCCGTGGGTATCTCTGGTGCTGTTATAGTTCAATAGGTGGGCAAACCGATTGGGGTTTTGATAATACCCAAACGGGGAAGTTAATTGAATTTGATCAAAAAGATCAAGATATGTTTGAATATTATGGAGATATTTGGAATTATCAGATAGCTCCCAAAGTTAAAATCAACGCATGATCTGTTCTGACAGTATATACATTATAATAAAGACATCAATAAAATAATTAATATTGACACATTCGGCTGCAGCAAGTTAAATCCCCCATTTCATCGTTTTTTACCTGACTTTTTCCTCTAGTATACCGTTTTTTCTTTCTATATTCTAATCATTCTAATTCTACTATCATCCTTCCCTCATAAAACCCACCCTTAAACCCATTCTTTCGTTGTTATCGGCCTTTGATGAAAAATGGTTGCAAAATCACGTGAGATTCGATAATTTTCAAATAGAGTCATATTCTAATCATTGTTGAATTGAGTAGAACTTACTAATTGAAGGGTATAGTTATATAAAACTGGATTGATCTATTGCATTTCTACTTATTTGATAGTGTTATAATCATATTTCAAGTAAACCAGATTTAAATTTTACAATTCCAATTAGTTGAATATTATTGACTATCAGATCAAATATAGACAACATGACAAATCCGAATTTCAAGGATATTACTCAAGAACAAAATGAGACCAACCCGTTTGCTAAAATAGTACCTGGTCAAACTATAGTTGAAATTCCCGAATTATTACTTGAGTGTGGTGAAAAATTGGTTGAATTCCCCGTCGCTTATAAGACTTGGGGGAAATTGAATAAAGATAAAGACAATGTGCTACTAATCTGCCATGCCCTAACTGGTTCCTCTGATGTTCAAGATTGGTGGGGTCCGTTACTAGGCACAAATAAAACATTTGATCCTTCTCGATTCTTTATAATATGTATAAACTTCTTGGGGTCCCCATACGGTTCAGCATCTCCTGTCACCATAGACAAGTCCACTTCCAAGCCTTATGGTCCTTCATTCCCACTTGTAACTGCCAAAGATGATTTAAATGTTCATCGTCTCATATTAGATAGCTTTGACATTAAATCAATTGCTTGTGTCATTGGTGGCTCCATGGGTGGTATGATTGCTCTAGAATATTCTGCGAGATATAGAAACGACCCATATGTTAAAACTGTCATTGCCTTGGCAACTGCAGCTCGTGCTTCGGCATGGTGTATTTCTTGGAATGAAACCCAAAGACAATGTATATTTGCTGATCCTTACTATGATGATGGTTATTATTATGAAAATAAATCAGATACAAAACCAGATTCGGGGTTAAGTGCGGCAAGAATGGCGGCTTTGTTGACATACAGATCAAGAAACTCATTCGAAACCAGATTTGGGAGAAAATTACCCCAAAATAATTCCAAACCAGCAGACGATAGTATTATCTACCCCAAAACTAAAGATGAAGAAAACTGGTTGTTGCATAATGAAGGTTCACGATCATCGACTAATGTCCAATCGAAAAATTCACCAACTCCCCTTACTTCACAAAAAGAAAAACCGCAAACTTACTTCACAGCTCAATCGTATTTAAGATACCAAGGTAATAAATTTGTCAACAGATTTGATGCAAATTGTTACATTTCAATCACGAGGAAATTGGACACCCATGATATAACAAGAGGTAGAATCGATGAAGCTCTTACGGAGGATCCTTTACCTGCATTCTTGAATACATTAGATCAACCTCATTTGATCATTGGTATTGAATCAGATGGTCTTTTCACTTTTGGTGAACAAACTTTATTAGGTGCTAATATTCGAGATTCAACATTGAAGAAATTAGACTCTCCAGAGGGTCATGACGCATTTTTGTTGGAATTTGAATTAATCAATGAATGGTGTCATGAATTTCTTCAACAAAAATTACCCGAATATTTCGATGAAGCATCGGGTAAGTTTGAGCTCTTCTTAGATTGGGAAAAATTTGTTGATAATAAAGATAATGGTGGTACATCGGTGTTTGGAGAAGTTGAGAATATTACGAATTGGTGATATTTCAGTTACCATAATTCACCGTTAATGCATCATAAGTATTTTATTATAGATACTTCCATAAAAATACACTAAAATTCAAACTTCACCTAGAAAGCTCACATTCAACCCATAAATGTATACTGTTTTCATCTATTGTAGATTGTAGATTTTCAAGTCGGCTACGAAATTATATCACCAGTAATCATCACCAATAATAAATATGACTTTTCCTCTACTTCGAAACAAGTACTACAAAAATTACAAAATAGCTGACACCGGAGGTTGGAATGGGGTGGACAAACTATGATCTCCAAATATTTACTGAACTGGGCAATTGTAACAAATCATGTCTAGATTCCACATGTTTATCGAAAAGACGGCCAAGTCTGGTCATTGAAATTAAAAAAGGACCCCAAACTCGGGATACAAACAATTTCGTCCTAGGGTTTCTCATATACTTGTAAGCTGTTGTTTAGTATTGCACTTTCTTAAGATGTCAATCTGAAGGAATGGTTACAATTTCCTTCAAAATCAATTTGGGTGGTGGTGCCAATATATAAAGGGGTAAAATTACCATTTTATATTTGATTTCTTTATCGGATATTAGACTGCTATAATTAATCGACAAGCGAACTGTATAACACTTGCTTATTGGTATTAGATTGATTGATTAGAAAAGATTCAAGAATAATGTCTAATCCATCGAATTCTATTGATAATTTAGTCGGATTAAAACCTGGCGCTAATGAAAAAATTTAGAAAGTGGTACGCATACCCCGTTTCTGGGACTGGATAATAAAGATGCAAGAACTGAAACAGATAAGTATGAAGCTGAAGAGATAGTGAATGAAGGTGGTTTGGGCGGTACAGCCAAAGAATCGTTGAAAGAATATGACGAAAAATCAAGTCAAAATTTGATTGAAGACGTGGATCTTGAAGCTCAAGTTCCACAGCCAAGATCCTTTTCTTTGATTGAACTTAATTTATGGGTCCAAGGTATTCACATGGGTCTTATCATAATAACAAAGTTCTGCTTACTTGGCTCTTACTATGATCAGGAAAATGGAAGCTGCAACCAAATCTATGGTTGTTTTGTTAAAGTCTGGTTAAGATTCATACCAGTGATAAGCGTCCTCATATTAACAGATAGAGTTAAGTTCCGTAAAGAAAGAATATTTGTCCCCAGCCCAGATTCTACGGGTGAATGGGGTTCCTTCCACTTCGACAGGGTACTTGCAAATATACTCTTGCTCGCTTTAGCTATTGTTGGAGTAACTTGTTTGCTTCTGGGTTTTAATACTTTATGCTGCTATATGCTCTTTTATTTTATACTTGGATGTTAATAAATAGAATACCAAAGTAAATTAATCCCGTTATACGTTAAAATGATAGCATCCGTTTATATCAATATTAATTATATCATTTTCTACGAACCAGAATAAAAAACTTTATACCATGAAAGCACTAAATTTTAACCTACATCCTTCTATGATACTCGCTTTACCGAACTATGATTTTAGGTGACACCAGTGTCATCTCTGGAGTTTAAAATTAAGTTCCAGAGTAAGTCCACCACGGGACTTGAACCCACAATCATTACAAATTATTCACCTCGAGAGGTTTCACGATTTACCACATTTCGTAAAATTTCAGAAATCACCAAAATCTAAGAAAAATTTCAAAATAGTCATTTTACTATAACTAACTACGAATTATTGAATAACAACAACAACTCAGAAGTAATATTTAGCAGTGGGTATATATAGTCTTTGAATTGATACTAGCCCCAATATTAGGGAGAGGGGTTTTTTGTTTTTTTGAATACATGCATATATTGGGAATAACCTATAAATATATAAAATTGTACATTAAAATAACCGTACTAGCCATTAGCAGCACCACCTTAGCCATCCATTGGCTAATTTTTTACTTTTGTCTAATTATGACATGCAAAAAACATTGACACGCAAAAAATTATTTTTCAAGGATTGGGTACTCTGGCCGAGCGGTCTAAGGCGCCAGGGTAAGGTCCTGGTCTCTTCGGAGGCGCGAGTTCGAATCTCGCGGGTATCAACACCAGCAATCCTTACACCAAATTTTTTTGCATTGACTAACGAGATATCCACAGATAACAAGGTTATCTAAGCCTTGCTTAACATCTGGTCAATAGATATCTATTAAAGTTGATAAGTTTATTTTTAATTTTCAATATAAATAAAAATGATACAACGCAAAAAGATAATAAATCTTTTAATTGGAACAAACTCCAGTCGTTCAATTCTATAATTCTATTTGAGCAGCTTCAATAACTTGATGTACATATGAATGTAATGCAAATATATTACCTATAAATATTTTATCTTTTCTGATCTCCAGAAAAATTTAAAATCTTGTAACTTGAGCAGTCTTTGCTTGTAACTACCGTATTGACCCACAGCAGCTAAATTAACCTTAGTACTAAAGTCAACATGTACTCTAAGTATATTAGGCATTACATAATGTTTAGTTGATAATAATTGTGAAATATTCCAAGTAAACTTACTTTCTAACGCAATATATTACCTATAAAAACTATAACTAATTATCATTTAAAATGGCAGCAAGAATTAAAATGACGGTAACGTGCATTACCATTGTATGATGTAAACCCCAACCAATGGCATCGAGAGTGGAAACTATGAGCTATAATACAATTGAGAATCAATCTCGATGCATTGAAAGAATAAGCGAGAGGGATAAATATTATATCCCCACTGGGGATTAAATGTGAGTCGATAATATAATATTATATCCCCTCGGGGGATTAAATTTTATGATATTTCTAAGTGATTGTGCAGCATTTTGATTTACGATTATTCTCAGAATCATTAATGGACTGTCTTAACCTTGTATTATGGCCCTGTTTTTCATTCAAATCTGGGTTTTTATTATTAGTAGGATTATTAGAATTCTTATTTGCTGCGGTATCGTCATTTGCTGACTGCTGCTGCTTGGCCAATTCCTTCTGTTGTTTCTTTTCGGCTGATATTTGCGCCTCCTTTCTCATGATTTGTCTTACTACATCGACAAACGCTTCATCGACATTAGTTTTGTACATAGCACTAGTTTCGTAGAAGGGAACTAAACCCCAGTCTTGAGATATCTTTATACCATCGTCTATACTTAACACACGGTCTTCATCTAAATCACATTTATTACCAATTAAGACCATGGGAACATTATCACTATCTTTAATTCTCAAAACCTGTTCTCTTAATGCTAATAATTCCTTTAATGAATTTTCGTCAGTGACAGAATACACTAATAGGAAACCTTTACCTGATTTGATATATAACTCTCTCATGGCAGTGAATTGAGCCACACCAGCTGTATCCAAAATCTCCAAATCACAAGCTCTGCCATCTATTTCAATCTGTTTTCTATAAGAATCCTCGATGGTGGGATCATAAGACTCAACGTAAACCCCTTGTACGAACTGTACTGTGACTGAAGACTTACCAACACCACCAGCACCTAATACTACTACTTTATAATCTATAATGTTAGTATTCCTCAGAATATGTAATCTCCCTCATTCTACCTTACTTACCTCTCATTCTATCTGTTAATTAATTGCTTGTTTCTAGTTGCTGCTAATAAATTAAAAGTCGTAAAATTCCCTGGCTGAAAAAAAAACACGTTAGAAAAAAAATAAATTGGCAAAATGTTTTAATTGAAGTTGTAGAGTTTGTAAAGGAAGTACAAGAGATATATAGAAGTAATACGACTTAGATACTAGTTAGAAAAAAACAAATTACCCTTCGTTTTTACTACATTTCAAATTGGCCATTTTTAACAAGTTCTCAATAAGGTACACGAGAGATTAGACGATAATTGATCTGAATTGATTTGACAACAAATATATAAATAGATGTAAGTAATTGATATAGCTGTAGTTGTAGAAGCATTCAGCTCGGTTGTAAGTTGATATTGCTACAATAAGTTTGGATTTACCAACTAAATTTCTTTTTTGGTGTATCAATGTTGCCTATCAACCTTATATATTATGAATTTAAGTGGTGATAATTTTGGGCACCATTGTGCCTTGATGTAGCAATCAAAATTTCATGTATCTCCAAGTATCAATCTGTATTGTCAAGTATGTCAAGTTACAGATCAATTGAACCATGTAGAGATGATAATACAATAACAATAGTAACTAATAATCATTTTAACAATAGTAACTAATCATACTATATAAACCTAAATGTGTATTTTTTTTCTTTCTTTTATTCCAATGGTTGGATATGTGGGATTGGCCCAATTGGCGTAATTCCCAAAGGATTAATCGCTTTATGCGACTTGGTATAATGTTTCTTAATGTGGTCGAAATCGGTCGTGTCTTTGAATCCGGGGATTTTCCAATACAACAACTTTAACCATTGGTTGATATGGGGGTAATTGTCTCTGATCGTGCCTTGATTGACTTTGAAATGTTGTACATAGACAGGATCAAACCTGACAATGGTGGTGAAGAGTCTAATATCAGCTTCAGTCAATTGGTTACCAATCAAGAAATCTTCATTTTTAGCGTGATTTTGTTCTAAAATCGTTTCCACTTTATCTAAATACTTGAACACATTGGTAGCTTCCTTTTCATATACTTCTCGAGTCCCCGCAAACCCGGCTTTGTAAACCCCATTGTTAATATTATCATAAACCCAAGCATTCAATTCGTTAATCTCTGCTTGTAAATCAGTAGGATAAAGATCGACTTGAGCATAATTTTCAGGCAAAAGGTCATTGAAATCGGAATTGAACATTCTAATCAACTCGGCGGATTCATTATTGACTATAGTCTTTTCCTTGGTATCGTATAATAAGGGGACTGTGAATCTACCGGGGTAGTCCTTCTCGACACTGAAATACAATTCACTCAAACGGGCAAAATTGTTAATAGGGTCGGAGTTACCTAAAGCAAGACTACCTTTAGGGACAGAGTCCAATTCCTCCTGGGTGGCAAATCTCCACCCTTTACTATCCATATGCCAATGTACCACTGAAACCGAAATAATCGAAGTTAAACCCTTTAAAACTCGAGTAATTAAGGTCCTGTGAGCCCATGGGCACGCCAATGAAACGTACAAATGGTACCTACCTGCTTCCGGTGCAAACTTGGTACCCTTTTTAATAGTATCTCTGAAACTAGAATCCAATCTCTTGAAATTCCCATCCTTTTCAGCATATCCCTTTTCAGAATCTTTACGTAACTACCAAAGTTAGTATGAGAAATTGTCAATTGAAACCATTGAGTTGAAACCAATAGTACTATCCCTTCTTCATCCCTAAATACATACACTAGTAGCCATTTTAGTCTTATTCAATTAAACTTAATAATTAATAACTAATACTTATTGTGGGGATTGCTGTATTATATATATCGTAATTATTTATTTCCTTTTAAATCCGAATGATTACGTAATTCCTTTTAACTCCTGATTACATAATCAGTTGTCCAATTCTTCACCTCATCAAAAGCGGCGGTCTATGGCCAGTCATAGCAACCGATTAGTAAAAGGCCTAGAAACATGAGTCAGCAGACCGGAGATAAACAGGAAGATAGTAGAGACTTTGAAACCAACAACCAAGTCTTTCACCAGTTACACCAGTTGGCTAGAGCTAGTGCCAAAGAGGGAGGACTGGACCAAGTTTCTAATCAAAACATACCCAACAATGAGAATAATGGGGCAGATGAGGCTGGTACCGAAAACACCAATGCGTTCATAACAGCCACAGCTAATGCTGCTACAAATGGGAATTTGTTTGAATCGAAGGAGGGACAAAGTCATACCAAATTTGTGCCATATAATGGCAATCAAAGCAGTTCATATTCGTCTCCAGCAGTAAACTCCTTCTTGCAATATAATCCAAACAACTCAATACCTTTGACTGCAGATTTCCAGTATAGTCAGACTCCTGCTAATTCTAATACTAACCAGTTTCTGAAACCAATCACAACCGATCAAGCTTCTTATAAAGTAGGCAAACCTACTTTAAAGAAATTCTCCACGGTTCCCAAATCAAACAGACCCTATGCTTGTTCATACGAGAAGTGTAATTGGGCTTTCATCCGTCAATCTGATTTATCTAGACATATGAAGTCACATCAACCTCCAACCTTCCTTTGTCCTTACTGGAGAAATGATCCTACATGCCATAGAAATGGAGGTGCCTTTGCCAGATTAGATGTTTTGAAAAGACACTTGAAATTGGTCCATTTTGTTAAAGATAAACAAACTCTAATGAATCACTCGAAAGAAGACCCGGGTTGGTGTAGATCTTGTCAGAGAATGTTTCCTAATTCAAAGAGTTTCATTGATCATTGTATTGATTGTGCGTCGCAGTTTATGCCCACGGAATGGAAGAAAAAGGATGAAACTCCGGAGAGAATATGAATACGCTTGAGAAGCAAGTGCTATAACTACAAACTCGCTTGCGGAGCAAGTGTACTAACACAAGCTTGTTGAGAGAGCGTGATCGTCTGTAGTTATCACGCTCGGAGCAAGTATGTTAACAAACTCCGTGGATTTCCCTTGCTTTTTCCATGTATATTATTTGCTGCTACAATCAGCATCCTTTAGTTCTATTTGTTTATATAATAATAATAAATACCCATCAATTTGTATTTTAATGTTCGTATAATTCTATATATATTCATTCCTACCAAAATAACTAAGATTACAGTCTATTTTAATATCAGATACTTTCCATAACTCTATAAATCCTATAGTCCTAAATAATGAGAGATCGAATTAATCGTTGAATCCTATATATTTGTTGTTATAACCATCCTTTAGTTCAAATCATATGATTATACAATAATAAATTCTATTTTGCTTAATGTTCATAATATTTTATATATATTAATACCTATTATACATACCAAAACATCTAAAATTACAATCTACTTATACATTCTTCTAATCCTCTTCTTCGAACTCTTCTGCTCCTTCCTCCTCGTTTGTTTGATCAAAAAATTCCAAAATCGAACAATTTGGATGCATAATATATACTGTCGTATGTTTTTCCTTGGAACTTTCATCGTCATTTTCTGTTTGAACACTCATCAAGATTCTATCTTTAACCAATCGTTGTAAAACTTTATACGCCACTCTACGTTCGCGTTCTAATTCGGCAACCGAATTAAATTCAGATTCCTTTTGGGTCAAATACCACTCGACTATCGCCTCCGCACTTAAACCGTCTCCTCCAGTAATGGCTTCATCATCGGAAACATGTTTAACCATCAAATTCATAATTCCGATACATTTATGATATGGTATAGTCTCTTTTTCTTTCTTTTGACGACGTTGTGGTTGTTCGACTTCTTGTTCGGCTTCTTCAATCAGTTCTTCTACCACGGCTTCCCCAACTTCATCATCATCAAGCTCGACGGCATCCATATCAACACGAATAATCGATTGTCTCAATAAATCATAAGCTTCAGCAACAAAACTAGGGGTGATAGTTTCGGAACAATTTGCTCTGGCAATAGCCTCGGACAATCTGACCATAGATTCTAATTGTCTAACTGTAATTCTATAAGAAGATTTACCCATTCCTTGAGAATCATCCATTCTCAACTCCTTATATCTTGACACTAAGAAATCCCTTGACTCTTTCGACATTTTTGGTTTGAAAGTCTTAGCATACTTGATGTACCTGGCTAATTGTTCAGCTGAATAAGGTGGATCAATAGCATCGTCTCTCAACATATGCAAATCGACGATATGTGATGCCAATTGGGTGTCAATTCTTTCATTACAGTCATCTAAAATGACAAAGAATAAATCAAATCTCGACATAATTGGGGCAGTCATATTTAAATTAGCTCTTAATCCCATTTTTCTATTATATCTACCACCAATTGGGTTTGCCGCAGCCAAGATTGAGGTTCTGGCATTTAATGTGGCATGAATACCAGCTTTAGCAATAGAAATTGTCTGTTGTTCCATGGCTTCATGAATGGCAACTTGATCGACAAGGTCCATTTTATCAAACTCATCAATGGCACAAATACCATTGTCAGCTAACATCAAGGCACCGGCTTCAATGGTGAATTCACCAGTTTCTTCATCTTTGACTACTGCAGCAGTTAAACCAGCAGCTGAAGAAGCTTTACCTGAAGTATAAACCGCCCTTGGTGAGAACCCACAAACGTATTTCAAGAATTGAGATTTAGAAGTTGATGGATCACCGACAACACAGATATTGATATCACCTCTTAAATTAATACCATCGACTGTTTGTTTATGAACCCCACCTAATAATTGTAATAAAATCCCCTTCTTAACTACTTCATGTCCAAACACCGCTGGTGCTACAGACTGCACTAGTTTATGATAAACGTGTTCATCTTTAACCATTTCTTTCAATTGGTCAATTTCACCATTGGTCAATGAAGTCAAGAAGACTTCTTGGTCATTTGAGCCTTGGAAATCTTCTTGACTTTCGTCATTCCCATTTTTGTTGACTAACGAGGTTACGTGACAGGCATGGAATGCGAGTTTATAGGTCAAATCCCTTACCGCCAACGATTTCAAACCCGAGATTCCCGAATTCAAACCGGTGTTATTATTTTCTTTAACAGCTTGTGGTTTGACACCGGGCAAACCCAACTGGGAGACATCGGGGATGACAATCTCAGTACCAGTGAATTTACATTTATCACCTGGTTTAGCTCTCTCCACTTGTTCCCCACGTATTATAACATCAAGGGTTCTAGGCATGGACCCCGTAGGAATTTCATTAGAATTTTCCTGAATTCTAATTCTTTGCCAGTCGATAAATTGGGATTTAGACACATTAAGAGTGAAATATGATTGATTTTCACACGAGGGGCACGATGTAGGTTCTGTATATTTGAAAACCTGTTCGATACCTTCAATAACGGCTGAACACATATCACAAGTGAAACAGGCGCGATACAACTCAGGTCTGACTTCGGAGGTTCTGGTGACGGTCCCGCAGATCGACATTAAGGTTCCAATTTCACTAGTTCTGGTGTCTCTGATTCTGGAAATACTAGGCAAGTTGAAAAAGGAAATCTGGAAGATTTTCTCATTAACCTGGGAACCCGACGAGGCTTCAGACGAAGTCTCATCTTCGTTTTTCAATAAATTTGTAGTTAATAAAGCTGGAGCGTGTTTCTTAATCAACCTTCTTAAACCTTGTACTAAGAAAGGATAGAAACGGTAATATTGTTCTAAGATAGCCGAGGCTAAGACACCATTTTCCCTTTCAATCAAATGTTGATAATTTACATATAACGTCGAATATTCATAATTTTTCATCGCTTCAATTTGTGCCAAGTAAGCCTTACCATCCCATTGGTCATTGATCGACTCCTGATCAATAAACTCTTCTATAAATAATTCAAAAGATTCTCTGACTTTTTCACCAGTAACATCAATAACTTTGGGGACATTAATTTGTCTTCTTCTTCCAGAGACCACAGAACGTGGTCTTGAAGACTCGTTATTCTGACTCCCAGCTTCTGAAAATATCATTGGTTGTGAAGAACCATTATTGAAATTAGCACTTCTACCTATAGAAGAAGCAGGCTGGGATGAGTTTAATAAATGAGCAGCATCCGAAGGGATTCTAGCAGGTGAAGAAACAAACATTGAAAGAGTGTATGATTAGCAATTGTAAGTGAACTAATTCAATATATTCACTACTGTTTCAATGAAGTGTTGTATAAATTATCTAAATTTACCACCCAGCATGAAATTTTTACGCGTTGTTGAAAATTGGCTGTAAGTAATTTAACCCAATTAGTCCAAATTACCAACTTACGATACAGGATGAAATATTATATTTAGAGTAGATAGATATGATATAGTAGAAGAGAGGATATATACTCTATTTTTTAATTTGTAAATATCTTGCAAATAGAGTTAGTTTGTGATTTTAAAGTCAATATGAAGATATTTCAAGTTGGAAAAATTATACAATGATTAGTAGTAACCCATTGAAGTCATTTTACCACTATAGATCCCCTTATATGCCATTCTTATACCGCTTGATCAAATTAATCTGTAAATCACTCTTCAACAACCATCGCGACTTTGAAAATACTGGAGAAGACCCATAGTAATTATTGAGAAATGTTTAAACGTTGCTTAGACAAAACAGCTCCATTGGTAGATGCATTAAGCATTAAAGTGGGTAAAGTTGTCAGTTGTGAGTTGCACCCACAGGCTGACAGATTGTATGTTTCTCAAATAGATGTTGGTCATGATGCCAAAGTAGGTCCCATACAAGTGGTTTCAGGACTTGTTGATTATGTCCCCATATCAACAATGGTAGATAAACGAGTGGTCGTGTTGACAAACATGAGAAGAGCTAAAATTAGAGGTGTTCGTTCTGGTGCTATGGTATTGGCTGCCAGTGATGAAGCTAGATCTAAAGTTGAATTGATCAATCCTCCTACCGATTCGGAAGTTGGAGATGCCCTCTGTTTTGGGAAATTCAATCCTGATGCCCCAACAACAAAGACTACCGTAAGTACAAAGTTATGGAAGGAAATTCAACAGTGTCTTTTTGTTAATGAAGAAGGTGTGGCTGTATTCAGAAAAGATCAAGAGGAATATGAATTAAAAGGTGAACATACCACAGATGTTGCAAGAGCTGATAGTTTGGTGAATTCTGAAATGAGTTAGGTGAAGATAAAGACGATAATTGTAAATAGTAATCAAGATTTATATATTCGATTGCATAGTACTAGTATATTGTTCTGCATTCTTTTCTAGTCAGTAGAGACAACTTTTCATGGTTGATCTTCCTTGATTTGCACATATTTTTGCTAATATAAGTACAGTCTTCCGACGTGGAAAAGTTGTTATATATTTAAAAGCTATCTAGCTAACTAAACTTTGGTGAATCTCAAGTATGGTTTGACGGTTTTGAAGTCACCGAATTTTTCCTTGGCGGCTTCATTAGAAACAGTTGGTGGGATAATGACATCTTGGCCTTCGGTCCAGTCGACAGGAGTAGCAATTCCTTTTTTGTCGGATAATTGTAAAGCGTCAACGACTCTTAACACTTCAGCAGTGTTTCTACCGGTAGATGCAGGGTAAGTCATGGTTAAACGAACGGTCTTTTTAGGATCAATGACAAAGACAGAACGGACAGTGGCAATCATTTTGGCGGTGGCAAGGTTTTTGAAATCGTCTTCGGTGACCATATCGAATTTGAAAGCAACTTCTCTTGATTCATCAGCAATGATTGGGAATTGGAATTTATCAGTGGTAACATCTTCAATATCTTTGATCCAGCCTTTATGACTTTCAACACCTTCGGTAGATAAACCAATCAATTTGACACCTCTAGCATCGAATTCTGGTTTTAATTTGGAAAAAGCACCTAATTCAGTAGTACAGACTGGAGTAAAATCAGCTGGGTGGGAGAATAAAACAACCCAATTGTCGCCAATGAATTCATGGAAATCAATTGGACCTTGAGTGGTTTCAGTCTTGAAGTTTGGAGCTTGACTACCAATTCTGATTCTTGGTTGATCAGCAGCGGAGAAGGAATAAAATCTAGCACAGATTGATGGTGCGAATCTGGCAGATCTGATCATAGAAGCAGCAGGAGCAATTCTAGTAATTTGTTTAAACATGTTGAATTCAATTGTATAGGCTGTATTAAAACTGAAAAATCCCTATAGACTGTAAAGGCCATTGCTAAATATCACGTGATTCATATGGTTTTTGCACCCAAACTCCAGGTGGAAGTAGTTCTTGCTTTACTTTAGAGGTTAACCAGAGGTAATAACGATTAACATAACCACATCAATTGTCAGTCATCTTTTATTTTATTATTTTTTTTATATCATTTCCATAACCTATATTCTTTTAATCGTACAACATTATTACTATTTACACATAATTTAATTTAATTAAATCTAATCATTATTTGGGAGCATGTTCACATCAAACCAACCCAAGAAATCATCTTCGTTATTATTATTAAGCCATCCTGATGATTGTTGTTGGAAAAAATTGTCTAATTGGTTTGAAGAGCCAAACTGATCTATTGAGGCTATTTGGGGTGGTTGTTGTTGCTGCTGCACCAGCAGTTGCAACTGCTGTTGTTGGATTGGAATCACTTCACTTTCTATTAACCCTGTGGGGAAGGTATCAATATATCCTGGGTTTGGAATTTCGGGTTCAAATTGTGGAAATGGCTCTTCTTCTTTTATATCTCTGATACTTCCAGTGGCTTCTAACATATTCAATGGAATACCATTGATTTCTAATGGTTTGTTCTCACTGGCGTTGTTTCTGGCTTCATTCATGGCTCTGTCAGTTGGTACTAATGTAGTTATAGTCGTACCATTAGGGGTTGTTGTCATTAGAGTCTTGAAATCATCTTTGGTGATTTGATTGTAAAATGGTAATGGTGTTATTTTTCTGCCAGTTTCTACTGGTGCTGGTTTAGGATTACCTTTATCTAACAAAGTTCTTCTCCTCCCTTCATGCACACACCAGATCAAATCATAGAACAAACTCGCTGTCAAGTGTGATCTCATTCGGGTAATAATACTCCCTTCGTTATTCAAGAATATATCAGGGTATGTATAAATAACAATATTCAAGTTTTCCAACGCCTTCGCTGTTCGACTAATATCATTCTTCAAATCTTTCCATGATGATAATGTGTTTCTTAGTAACCTATGCACAGTAACAATCGATTGTCTGGCTGAATCAACGTACCTATCAATCAAGTACCTTGATAAATGTAATCTAAACAACATTAAAACAGAATAAGTGATTGCTTGTCTTAAATAAATAGGTAATTCAATCAACGTCAATTGATCGCCAATCAATTTCGATGCGATGGTGATGATTCTTGTTGCAGCCAAATACGCATTACTGACATATTTCACTTGATCTTCGATAGGTGTACCTGGTAAGAAGGCAAAGCAACAGATCATTAGCTTAATATACAAATGGTACATTTCAATCCCGGACCCTTCAACAATATTCAACTTAAATTTCAATCTCTCCAATTCACGGTCTAGGATATTTAACGACGCTGCACGGTTCGATGGTTCTAACAACCCATCGGGTCGAGTGACACTCACTCCCATAACATTGATTAATTTGGATTGGAAAATCGAAAGACTGATTAGACAACGGAAATCTTTGGGTAAAGACTGGTCGATTCTGGCATTTTCCAAGAGATAATCCGTCGAATTGATAGCTGGTGGTAGTCCTAGGACAGAACTCCAGAATTGATCGCAGAAAAAGATCGCCAACCAAGATCTGGTTCTCCAAGTTTCTGCATCGGGGACTTGAGTTCGACTGAACTCTTTAATAAACCCGCCACCACGATGTAAACCTAATTGTAGCGCTAGATTCTTGGCGAGCCCAATAAATCGGTAAGAACAATCGTCCAAAACCTTTTCATTAGGCAATGGCCATATTGAAAGAATAATCAATGCTTGAATGACATGGGTTGATCTGGGAGTTTTCAACCAGCAAGTTTCAATAGCCAATTGTTTGATGAGGGATGCCAATGACATGTAGAGGGTAGGTTCTGGTTCATTTAGCGACGCGGTTAAAATAACAGTCCAGAAAAGTAATTGCGAGCGATGGAACAATTCTGTAGCAGAACGCGAATAGATTATAGGTAAGAACGGCAAGAAGCGTTTCATGAATTTGTCATGTAAAGCATTAGCTTTTTCCAAAGTTAATTTGACATCACCTAGAATAAATTCATTAATTTTAGGTAAATCTTTCTGCGATAAAGTATCACTAGGAGAATTGTCGAGATTTTCCTTCAAGATTTGAGGCACCGGCTGTAAATTGGAATCCAAAGCATCATTTATTGGGGAGAATGTAGGAGTAGAATCTAAAGTATGGGGAGACTGCATGACTGCAGGAGTATGATAATTTTTTGCTTGGAACATATTATGTTGATTTAACGCTTGGGTTAATAAAGATTCATTTTTAGTTAACAATTCTATTTTCGATTTCAATTCATCAACATCACTTTTTAGCGATAAAATCTGACTTCCCTTTTTAGGTCTAAAGTCAGGATCTATTTCACAATTCAAGTTCAATCTGAAACATCTAGTACATGGATTGGGGTAATTATCATTAGCATTACATTTAATTTTATGCTGACGACAGAAAGTACAACTAGTAACTGGTCTATGACCAGTCTGTTTCGACTGGGAAGAAGCCCGTCTTTTCTTAGGTTCGGTTGATTCAGAAACACTAGATCGTTTCAAAGTCTCAGCCGAATTAGCGGGAGATGGTTTGGGTAATATCTTTATTTTAGATTTATCCATATTAACATATAATTGTTAAGTATTACCAATTAAAAGATTAATGGTATAGATCTAAATGGAGGTTTTTTCGGAATAAGAGTC